>JACEFZ010000064.1:0-17536 GCA_014155875.1 Cepaea nemoralis | reverse complement strand
CAAGGAACAGGTAAATACCTGGATGGTTTGGCCCCGTGGCATGGTCGGGACAAGAACACGGAGCTGATCCACGACTCTGGCGATCGTGTGAGATGGCGAAACACAATCGCCCATGCTTATCAGCATGGCACAGGATGAAACCACAAACGGCCAAAGATAATGTTGGAGTTGATTGAGACATTCTGTAAAGGACACGCAACTACAATTTTAAAAATCTTCTTGTTGAACCTGCAAATGTATGTTACCACCACAAGAGATGTGAAACTTTGCATTTATGTTAAATATTTTGATAAATATTTCTGAATGGATCGCTGTTGTTGTAATTTGTATGATCAGGTTGATGTTATGTGTGTGTGTGTGTGTGTGTGTGTGTGTGTGTGTGTGTGTGTGTGTGTGTGTGTGTGTGTGCGCGCGTGTGTGTGTGTGTGTTTAATTTCAAAGTTGGTTCGGCTGCTGTACCGGTGTGTATTATGTTCCACTCAATCAATCGGGTGCCGTCTCCACAATGTCGGATGGCTGCTATGGATCTCCACCACTCTCTGCCTGTCGCTCTGATAACATGCCCTAATACACATTTCTTGGTGCATCGCTTGATGTTATATTGCTACTTGTACCGCGGTCTATCTTTTGCTGGCCAGCATTCAACTTACTATCAATTAAAATGCGTAGATTCTTCACTTAGGTCTTTTATCTCCCACTAGAAATCTGGTCCCAAAACAATCGTTTAACAGAGAATAATGTGGAAAATAGCCCATTTATTATTGAGTATTAAAAAGAAAGAGCGCTTGCATATCAACTATCACCCATACTGAAACACAAATGTCCTCAAAACAACAGATAATAAATAGCATATTCACATTATGGACACACCAGAACAAGTCATTATTCTGCGCCTTAGAACAGGACACAATAGATTACGCAACCACATGTATACAAGATGCAAGATTGGTGAAACAGCCATGTGCACATGTGGATTGGCGTCCCAGGCAGCAGAGCACATACTCCAAGACTGCCCAAAAATATAACATATCTAGGCAAACCTTCTGGCCTAGAGAGACGTCCATCCATCCATCATGTACCATGCTGATAAGCGTGGGCGATCATGTTCTGCTATCTCACTCGATCACCAGAGTCGTGGATCAGCTCCGTGTTCCTGTCTCGACCATGCCACGTGGCCAAGTCATCCTGGTATTTACTTCTCGGTCTTCCCTTGGTCTCTTCCCTTCGATCTTGCCAGTTGTTACCAAGTTCTCCAAGTCATTTCTTCTCATAACATGCCCAAAAACTTTTGACTGTCTACGTCTAATGTCTCTAATCAGTTTACGATCTTCATTTGTTTCTTGAAGGACTTGTTCATTGGTTTTTCTGTCTGTCCATGGTATCCTTCGCATTTTCCTCAGAAACCACATTTCCGCAGCCATGAGCTGTTTTTCAGCTTGACTGCTTAGAGAGACGACAGGGGAAGATAAACTCTATGGACCGCCGGGTGAACTAAAAAAGACTGTTAGATTCATACAAGAGACAACATTGCGATTATAGACATATTTCAAGCGAACGAAAGAAGGAGAGGAAGCATATTCACACCAACCCCATACCATCAATGTCAAACATGGACATTATCCAAACTACTGGCACCTTGCCGTCTTCACGGACCATAGTTTGTTACATTCTGCTTTAGAATAACAAAACAGACATAATACCCTCTCCGTAGAGGGGTTAGCAGCTTTCTCAGTAACCCCGGATACTCTCGTGGTTGACGTGAGCGCGCAAGAATTGGAAGCGGTTCGAGTCGCGACAGTGACTTATGAGAGTATGGCGCCGGTCGCTTAGAAATTCGTGGCGTGTTAAATGCCTAGGAATCAACATACAGCTGAAAGATGCTGGTGTTGACTGCAATATCCTGAAACAGGATGGAAACGCGGGGGAAAAAATGTGTTGCGCACGCAGCATGATCCCTCTCTCGGCATATTTAGTTTACAAAGCAAAGCAATGCTCTAAATATCCGCCTATCGGAGCTGCAATCCTAGACCAGCTGACGACCAAGGCTTAGGGCCTGGTCTGTCCTGCCATGGCATTTAGTCATTAGGTTGTATTTGCTGGCACTAGGGACAGGTGTGAATCCTCCCAATTGCATTTCTCCGCCCGAAGCCGATGGCACAATGTGGGGTTTCGGGTTTGGTGAGAGCCATCTATTATTCGGTGATGACAAAAAGCTGGTAGTATTAAGTACCGTTTATTGTCAAACGGTAGCTCGGGGAAATTAGATTAAATTAAACACTTAATTGTGGCTGAATTTGAATTTAAGTTCCGTTGCAGCCAAGAAGGAGAGAACGGAGAGTATGAATCCGGCGTGTCTACAATCATTGTCTCCTGGAACTATAAATATCCACACCTTATGACATTAACTGAGAGAGACAGGGCATCTGTGGCTGTGTCGGGAATGCTATGATATGGGTTCTTAGAGACCAAGATTGGATAAGAACAGTGTTCTTAAACATTCGATGTGCTGATGCCGAGGTAAGCGGTTCAACCCCTGTGGGATGTGGATTTTACTTCCTGAGAATGATTCGTTAAAATGTCTAGGGGGTTTTATTGATTCTCTGGTCACTGGTTAGAATGCAGGGTGATCAGGGATATTTACCACAAATCCCAGGAGAAAAGAGTTCAATCCTTGAAACAATGGCATCTGTGTGTAGGTTTCCCTTCCCACTTCATCACCCCTTTACATTGTCCTATAGTGCTAGAAGGATATTGATTGCTCACAACATATAAACAACCATTGTTGGACACCACATTTACTTGATGTACACAACACTTTTGGACAAACAGTTCAGGTATTAACTTAAGATCTGCATATATATATATATATATATATATATATATATATATATATATATATATATATATATATATATATATATATATATATATATATATATATATATATATATATATAATAAACACTATGCATTTTCAGACAGGCATGGGAATGATGTGCAGTATTACAACATAGTACCCAGTGACCCCCCCCCAAAAAAAAAATGTTATTACAAACAACACAGCAACCACAAATTGGGTCTACTTTCATTTCCCTCATAATTAAGGCAAATAAAGATATTAAATAGAACCCAACATAACATGTTTCTGACACCTTTTACCATTCTCTCATTGTTAAAAATAATGAGTTGGTGTCAAAATACTATACCATCTATACCATTGGAAAAAAAACTACTGACCTGTTACCTTCAGAAAATAATTACCAACACATAAACAGCATTTTGTACTAATTAAATTAATTAATCGAGTTTATCTCCTGGTGTGCGGTTATGGGTTCACCTTTGCTGTCGATTAGATCCTTTTCCCCATTATCTGGGTACCGAATTAATGCACTCAGTTATGTTCTTACTATTTAGTCACTGGTAATTGGCTGGTGCAAATCATACTTTATAATCCAAAATAGAAATTACACACAATCACAAATCCCTCCGCGGGCTAGAATAGTCGAGTACTCTGTTGCAGTAGGCTCGGTGTCTTTTTTTGAAATTTGGAGCCTCAGGTTGGTCTAACTTTCCGGAATTTCCACTTAAGCTCTGCAGAAGGTACTTTACCATCTCACCATACATGGTGCCAAGTAGACGTCCATTCAGCTGCTCTGCTTTTAATATCAGAATCCCAAGCAAAGAATAGGATGGTCAGAAAACAAATCCTTAAAGCCACTGGAAAAAAAACAGTCAATATCTGAACATGATATAAAACAATAAATATATAATAAGATACACTTGGCTTTGTCTCAATAAGAGACTCGGAGGTCTATTAATAAAATTACTGCAGGGCAAGATCTAGGGCTAGAGGGAAATAGGATGCCCTATTAAAAACTATTCACATTACCACGCTAGGATGTTGAGGCAGAGACTAATGCTGAGCAGAAGAGGTGTTGCTGAGAATAGGAGACAACGGAGAGACATGATCCGAGGACCTTATCATCGGTCTTCTTTGACTCGGATAGAAGTTTTAATAAATAGAATTAACCAGGAAAACATACCGAGCCATATCTTGTAAGATTTAGAGAAGAACTCCCCAAGAAAAAAGATGAAGTGAGGGACGTTACAGGATTAAATACTATCTTGGATTCTTGGTTTCTAAGACTCGACGTCATTGCCATTCGGACAAACAAATGCGTGCTCCTATTCTTCAGCAAATGTAGGGGCATGGTTACAGAGACAAAAGATTCGTTCCCTCATACGTTCCTGCTGGTTGGAATCACAGTTAAATACAGACTCCTAACATCCTTATGTATGCTGGTTCATCTCTTATTGCTGGCAGTCATTCATAGATATTAGTAAGTTATTAGTCAGATATGACAGAGTAATCGTATGACAGTAGACGGTACTACCTGCCTTCTATTAGTGCTGAATGTTGGGCGGCGCTCACCAAACCCGATACCCCTCATTGTGCCAACGGCTTCGGGCGGAGGAGTACAATTTTGAAGGGGACAAGCCTTACCATAGTGTGTTTTCAATGCAACCTAAAGACTAAATGTCATGGTAGAGCAGACCAAGCCCTAAGAATATGTCAGCAACTGGTCTAGGATCGAAGCTTCGACAGGCGAACAATTAGAGCATTGGTTTGCTGATCCGGCAGCTTCTGCAGCTTGTCTTGTTCCAGGCGTATTGGTGTTATTTTTCCTCTGGAGTAAACTAGGCAGGCCGAAAAAGGGATCATGCTGCCTGGACAACACATGGTCTCTACAATTCAGCTTAGGCTGTGTGCTATGATGAGGTTATTATGCCTTTTTAAAAGTACAATGTAACAAACTATCGTCTGTCATGACGGCCAGGTGCCCAGTACCATTTGTAGATAGTCTTCGGGATGTCTGCCTTGTCCATTTTAAGTGTTTTAACAACTGGCGCCATTAAAGCCACCAACAGATCTGATCGCGGTTGCCTCACATCCCAGCACGACATGGATAATATATCTATCGGGAGGAAAGTGTCGGCTTAAAGAAAGTGAATTATAAAGGATGGGTTAATTTAGGCAACACCTTCCAGCTCCACGAACAAGTAATGTCTAACTGATTGAGAAATATAGAGGCAAACAATGAAAGAGGTGAACGGAGAAATATAACTATCAAAGATTGCACCAGACAAATACCCGAACTAGGTATTGCACAAGACAGATACCTAAACTAGGTATTGCACAAGACAGATACCCGAACTTCTCAAAATACTAGAGCAAGTAAACAAAAACAAAACAAAACAAATTTAAATCGGTCGAAGCTGTTGACGTCATTGTGAAGCGTCCTTTAAGTAAAGGGAAATAAATCTACATTATCATAGTGTATTGTTGAAGAAATTCCTACAGGCATTCCGGGAACTTAGCCGGTTTTCTCCTCTGTTTAACCCCAGGCATGGCAAACTAGGGGACTCGGGCATTCCGGCTAGGTAGTCATGTGTTTCGGTGCCTAATGAATCGGTTTTTATTTCTAATTGACCTGGGTTCCTTGGTTGGCCTAGCCTAAAATGTTTAACAGAAATGTCATGGAAAGTAAAAGCAGCCGACGAGATACTGAACACATCACCCATCGAGTGAAGATTGCCTATATAAGTATGGATCCAGCGCTACATACTTAACACAAGGCAGGTAAAAGGATCCTTCACATTTGACATCTTTTTACTCCGAAGCAGGTAGGTGATCCCTCTGGTCTCTCTGGTCCCTCGAACTGGTAGGCGATCCCTCTAAAAGACTGAACTTTTCCTTGAAACAAATATATTACATATTCCGAATGAAGTTGGTGTAGAGACTTTTCCCCCGGCCCGGTACCGAAGTACCAGTCATGCGGGGACTGTATGACAGAGATCTTATTCCCCTCTCCCAGCTCAGAAACCAACAGGGTTGATTGATTAATTGATTTAGGAATCGACATCACGGCATTCGGGGCATTCCCATAAGTGCTCCGTCCCCATCCTCAGCAGCCAGCGAAGAGTTCCAACACTAATAGTACCAGTAGCAATCTGATTATATGTCCGTCTCGCCTTTCCTCCGAGCGCCGAGCGTCGGCCAGATCCCCTCGTCACACCTCGTTGTCTCATTCTTGCCAGACTATGGTGATCCATTTGCTCCTCCGAGGTGTACACGTGCTCCCACAAGGCCGCAACCACGTCTGCCTTGTCATGTATCAATACTCCACCAAGTTCTGCAGAGCCAGCCAATCTGTCCGCCTGTTCATTTCCCAGCACACCGGCATGCCAACAGGGTATGCAAGGCCGGTGCTGGAACTTCACATCATGAGTGAGGCATATCATTATATACTCATGATATAACTAGGTCATGGTTAAGCACAGCACGTACGAACTAACGCATAATATCTACGGACTAATGGACAGGACCTACGAACTAACGCATAATATCTACGGACTAATGGACAGGACCTACGAACTAACGCATAATATCTACGGACTAATGGACAGGACCTACGAACTAACGCATAATATCTACGGACTAATGGACAGGACCTACGAACTAAGCATAATATCTACGGACTAATGGACAGGACCTACGAACTAACGCATAATATCTACGGACTAATGACAGGACCTACGAACTAACGCATAATATCTACGGACTAATGGACAGGACCTACGAACTAACGCATATATCTACGGACTAATGGACAGGACCTACGAAACTAACGCATAATATCTACGGACTAATGGACAGGACCTACGAACTAACGCATAATATCTACGGACTAATGGACAGGACCTACGAACTAACGCATAATATCTACGGACTAATGGACAGGACCTACGAACTAACGCATAATATCTACGGACTAATGGACAGGACCTACGAACTAACGCATAATATCTACGGACTAATGGACAGGACCTACGAACTAACGCATAATATCTACGGGACTAATGGACAGGACCTACGAACTAACGCAAATATCTACGGACTAATGGATCAGGACCTACGAACTAACGCATAATATCTACGGACTAATGGACAGGACCTACGAACTAACGCATAATATCTACGGATTAATGGACAGGACCTACGATCTAACGTGCAGTACCTTCGAACTAATGCATAGTACCCTACGAAATAACACACAGTGCCTACGAACTAACGGACAATACCTAGGAACTAACGGGCAGTACCTACGAACTAACGCATAGTACATACGAACTAACGCATAGTACCTACGAACTAACGCACAGTACTTACGAACTAACTGACAGTACCTACGAACTAACTGGTATTAGGTCTAGGTTCGTACTAACTTGAGGCACAGAATCAACTCCTTGTTTAGGGACACGCTGTGTGATTAAAAAACCAAATACATAGATTATTTGTTTGTGTTTTTTTTTTTATCTTGAATGTCATATTCAATAAAATATAATGATAACACATTTCAAAGATTTTTTTTTTTTTACATCTCTGTCTTTTTTTTTTTTTTTTTTTTTAATTACCAGTTGCTGTGACACACACACATACACATACACCACCATCGCGAGCACTCACACACGTACACACAAATATAAATATTATATCTTAACGGCGGTGTAAGCCGGTCTCCCTGGTCGAGGTGTTAGCAGCTATCTCCATAACCCCGAATACTCTCGTGCTTGACGTGAGCGCGCGAGAATTGGAAGCGGTTCGATTCGCGCTAGTGACTTATGAGAGTATGGAGTCGGTTCGCTCAGAAAGTCGTGGCGTGCTGATGAGCGTAATCTAGCCTAGGAATCAACATACAGCTGAAAGATGCTGATGTTGACCGCAATATCCTGAAACAGGATGGAAACCGGGGGGGGGGGGGGGGGGGAATAATATATATATATATATATATATATATATATATATATATATATATATATATATATATATATATATATATATATATATATATATATATATATATATATATATATAGGCACCTTGCCGTCTTGACAGACGATAGTTTGTGCTTTAAAAAGGCATAATAACTTTTAACTATGGCGGTAGCGAGTGTCACTGATAAGGCCAATTTGCGCTGTAAATGTCAGTTCACAGTGGTGCATGTGAACACGTGGTCATTTCCACCATCATGCACCATCTTACGTCTCAAACGCTTGGTGTGTGACTTTTCTGCAATAATTTTCTCCTTTGACTTTATTCCATTTCTGATATTTGCCCTCCATGCAACACGTTCAGCGGCGACTTGCTCCCAATGTGCATTATCAATGCCTGTATCAATCATGTCCCGCTTACACACATCTTTGTATCGTAGTAGAGGCCGACCCTGAGATCTCTTACCCATCTGTAATTCACCAAAAACGATATCCTTTGGTATTCTACCATCATCCATACTCCTAAGATGTCCTATCCATCTAAGTCTACGAAGACTGAGCATGGAATAAACTGTCACACAACCTGATCTTTCCAATACTTCAGTATTTGTGATTTTGTCTTGCCACTTAATACCAAGAATTCTTCGCAGACACCGCATATGAAAGCTGTTTAAGTTGTTCTCTTGGTGTGAGTAAGTTGTCCAGGTTTCACTGCCATAGAGAAGAGTACTAAGGACACAGGCTTGATAGACAAGGACTTTTGTTTTGGCAGTAAGCTTCCTGTTCTCCCAGACTCTTTTTCTTAACCTGTTCATTGTTGTTGCTGCCTTACCAATCCGGATGTTGATTTCCTGACCTAGGGATAATTTGCTATTTACCACTGATCCTAGATATGTAAAATGGTCTACTATCTCTAGTTCGGCGTCGTCAATAAAGATTGATGGTACCCCATGTGCACCTTGTGACATAATCTGTGTCTTCTTTTTGCTAATTGTTAAACCAAATTCAGAACAAGCATTGGAGAATGCAGATAGTAGACATTGCAATTCTTCCTCAGAGTGGGTCGTAACTGCAGCATCATCTGCAAAAAGCAACTCTCTGATCATGTACCCTCCTAATTTTGGTCTTAGCCTTCAATCTCTGAGCATTGTAGAGGCCGCCATCTGAGCGTGAGTGAATGTATATACCACCATCCTGATCATGAAATGCATATTTCAGTAGAAGTGAAAAGTATATTCCAAAGAGGGTGGGAGCTAGTACACAACCTTGCTTAACTCCACTCTTGATTTCAAATTCTTCAGAAGTTGCACCATCAACTTGATTATACCCTTCATGCCTGTGTGGAACGATTCCACAATGGACAGAAGAGTTGGTGGGCAGCCAATCTTCTTTAGTGCCTTGAACAGACCCTCATGACTGACCAAATCAAATGCCTTTGTGAGGTCGATGAAGGCAATAAACAGTGGTTGATTCTGTTCACGGCATTTTTCTTGCATTTGTATATATATATATATATATATATATATATATATATATATATATATATATATATACATATATATATATATATATATTATATATATATATATATATATATATATATATATATATATATATATATATATTATATATATATATATATATATATATATATATATTATATATATATATATATATATATAATATATATATATATATATATATATATATATATATAATATATTATATATATATATATATATATATATATATATATATATATACAAATGCAAGAAAAATGCCGTGAACAGAATCAACCACTGTTTATTGCCTTCATCGACCTCACAAAGGCATTTGATTTTGGTCAGTCATGAGGGTCTGTTCAAGGCACTAAAGAAGATTGGCTGCCCACCAACTCTTCTGTCCATTGTGGAATCGTTCCACACAGGCATGAAGGGTATAATCAAGTTTGATGGTGCAACTTCTGAAGAATTTGAAATCAAGAGTGGAGTTAAGCAAGGTTGTGTACTAGCTCCCACCCTCTTTGGAATATACTTTTCACTTCTACTGAAATATGCATTTTCATGATCAGGATGGTGGTATATACATTCACTCACGCTCAGATGGCGGCCTCTACAATGCTCAGAGATTGAAGGCTAAGACCAAAATTAGGAGGGTACAGATCAGAGAGTTGCTTTTTGCAGATGATGCTGCAGTTACGACCCACTCTGAGGAAGAATTGCAATGTCTACTATCTGCATTCTCCAATGCTTGTTCTGAATTTGGTTTAACAATTAGCAAAAAGAAGACACAGATTATGTCACAAGGTGCACATGGGGTACCATCAATCTTTATTGACGACGCCGAACTAGAGATAGTAGACCATTTTACATATCTAGGATCAGTGGTAAATAGCAAATTATCCCTAGATCAGGAAATCAACATCCGGATTGGTAAGGCAGCAACAACAATGAAAGGTTAAGAAAAAGAGTCTGGGAGAACAGGAAGCTTACTGCCAAAACAAAAGTCCTTGTCTATCAAGCCTGTGTCCTTAGTACTCTTCTTTGTGGCAGTGAAACCTGGACAACTTACTCACACCAAGAGAACAACTTAAACAGCTTTCATATGCGGTGTCTGCGAAGAATTCTTGGTATTAAGTGGCAAGACAAAATCACAAATACTGAAGTATTGGAAAGATCAGGTTGTGTGACAGTTTATTCCATGCTCAGTCTTCGTAGACTTAGATGGATAGGACATCTTAGGAGTATGGATGATGGTAGAATACCAAAGGATATCGTTTTTGGTGAATTACAGATGGGTAAGAGATCTCAGGGTCGGCCTCTACTACGATACAAAGATGTGTGTAAGCGGGACATGATTGATACAGGCATTGATAATGCACATTGGGAGCAAGTCGCCGCTGAACGTGTTGCATGGAGGGCAAATATCAGAAATGGAATAAAGTCCAAAGGAGAAAAATTATTGCAGAAAAGTCACACACAAGCGTTTGAGACGTAAGATGGTGCATGATGGTGGAAATGACCACGTGTTCACATGCACCCACTGTGAACTGACATTTTACAGCGCAAATTGGCCTTATCAGTCACACTCGCTACCGCCATAGTTAAAAGTTATTATGCCTTTTTAAAGCACAAACTATCGTCTGTCAAGACGGCAAGGTGCCTATATATATATATATATATATATATATATATATATATATATATATATATATATATATATATATATATATATATATATATATATATATATATATATATATATATATTCCCCCCCCCCCCCCCCCCCCCGGTTTCCATCCTGTTTCAGGATATTGCGGTCAACATCAGCATCTTTCAGCTGTATGTTGATTCCTAGGCTAGATTACGCTCATCAGCACGCCACGACTTTCTGAGCGACCGACTCCATACTCTCATAAGTCACTAGCGCGAATCGAACCGCTTCCAATTCTCGCGCGCTCACGTCAAGCACGAGAGTATTCGGGGTTATGGAGATAGCTGCTAACACCTCGACCAGGGAGACCGGCTTACACCGCCGTTAAGATATAATATTTATATTTGTGTGTACGTGTGTGAGTGCTCGCGATGGTGTGTATGTGTATGTGTGTGTGTCACAGCAACTGGTAATTAAAAAAAAAAAAAAAAAAAGACAGAGATGTAAAAAAAAAAAATCTTTGAAATGTGTTATCATTAATATTTTATTGAATATGACATTCAAGATAAAAAAAAAAACAACAAACAAATAATCTATGTATTTGGTTTTTTAATCACACAGCGTGTCCCTAAACAAGGAGTTGATTCTGTGCCTCAAGTTAGTACGAACCTAGACCTAATACCAGTTAGTTCGTAGGTACTGTCAGTTAGTTCGTAAGTACTGTGCGTTAGTTCGTAGGTACTATGCGTTAGTTCGTATGTACTATGCGTTAGTTCGTAGGTACTGCCCGTTAGTTCCTAGGTATTGTCCGTTAGTTCGTAGGCACTGTGTGTTATTTCGTAGGTACTATGCATTAGTTCGAAGGTACTGCACGTTAGATCGTAGGTCCTGTCCATTAATCCGTAGATATTATGCGTTAGTTCGTAGGTCCTGTCCATTAGTCCGTAGATATTATGCGTTAGTTCGTAGGTCCTGTCCATAGTCCGTAGATATTATGCGTTAGTTCGTAGGTCCTGTCCATTAGTCCGTAGATATTATGCGTTAGTTCGTAGGTCCTGTCCATTAGTCCGTAGATATTATGCGTTAGTTCGTAGGTCCTGTCCATTAGTCCGTAGATATTATGCGTTAGTTCGTAGGTCCTGTCCATTAGTCCGTAGATATTATGCGTTAGTTCGTAGGTCCTGTCCATTAGTCCGTAGATATTATGCGTTAGTTCGTAGGTCCTGTCCATTAGTCCGTAGATATTATGCGTTAGTTCGTAGGTCCTGTCCATTAGTCCGTAGATATTATGCGTTAGTTCGTAGGTCCTGTCCATTAGTCCGTAGATATTATGCGTTAGTTCGTAGGTCCTGTCCATTAGTCCGTAGATATTATGCGTTAGTTCGTAGGTCCTGTCCATTAGTCCGTAGATATTATGCGTTAGTTCGTAGGTCCTGTCCATTAGTCCGTAGATATTATGCGTTAGTTCGTAGGTCCTGTCCATTAGTCCGTAGATATTATGCGTTAGTTCGTAGGTCCTGTCCATTAGTCCGTAGATATTATGCGTTAGTTCGTAGGTCCTGTCCATTAGTCCGTAGATATTATGCGTTAGTTCGTACGTGCTGTGCTTAACCATGACCTAGTTATATCATGATTATATAATGATATGCCTCACTCATGATGTGAAGTTCCAGCACCGGCCTTGCATACCCTGTTGGCATGCCGGTGTGCTGGGAAATGAACAGGCGGACAGATTGGCTGGCTCTGCAGAACTTGGTGGAGTATTGATACATGACAAGGCAGACGTGGTTGCGGCCTTGTGGGAGCACGTGTACACCTCGGAGGAGCAAATGGATCACCATAGTCTGGCAAGAATGAGACAACGAGGTGTGACGAGGGGATCTGGCCGACGCTCGGCGCTCGGAGGAAAGGCGAGACGGACATATAATCAGATTGCTACTGGTACTATTAGTGTTGGAACTCTTCGCTGGCTGCTGAGGATGGGGACGGAGCACTTATGGGAATGCCCCGAATGCCGTGATGTCGATTCCTAAATCAATTAATCAATCAACCCTGTTGGTTTCTGAGCTGGGAGAGGGGAATAAGATCTCTGTCATACAGTCCCCGCATGACTGGTACTTCGGTACGGGCCGGGGGAAAAGTCTCTACACCAACCTTATTCTGAATATGTAATATTTTTGTTTCAAGGAAAAGTTCAGTCTTTCAGAGGGATCGCCTACCAGTTCGAGGGACCAGAGAGACCAGAGGGATCACCTACCTGCTTCGGAGTAAAAAGATGTCAAATGTGAAGGATCCTTTTACCTGCCTTGTGTTAAGTATGTAGCGCTGGATCCATACTTATATAGGCAATCTTCACTCGATGGGTGATGTGTTCAGTATCTCGTCGGCTGCTTTTACTTTCCATGACATTTCTGTTAAACTTTTTAGGCTAGGCCAACCAAGGAACCCAGGTCAATTAGAAATAAAAACTGATTCATTAGGCACCGAAACACATGACTACCTAGCCGGAATGCCTGTGTCCCCTAGTTTGCCGTGCCTGGGGTTAAACAGAGGAGAAAACCGGCTATGTTCCTGGAATGCCTGTAGGAATTTCTTCAACAATACACTATGATAATGTAGATTTATTTCCCTTACTTAAAGGACGCTTCACAATGACGTCAACAGCTTCGACCGATTAAATTTGTTTTTTTGTTTTTGTTTACTTGCTCTAGTATTTTGAGAAGTTCGGGTATCTGTCTTGTGCAATACCTAGTTTAGGTATCTGTCTTGTGCAATACCTAGTTCGGGTATTTGTCTGGTGCAATCTTTGATAGTTATATTTCTCCGTTCACCTCTTTCATTGTTTGCCTCTATATTTCTCAATCAGTTAGACATTACTTGTTCGTGGAGCTGGAAGGTGTTGCCTAAATTAACCCAACCTTTATAATTCACTTTCTTTAAGCCGACACTTTCCTCCCGATAGATATATTATCCACGTCGTGCTGGAGTGTGAGGCAACCGCGATCAGATCTGTTGGTGGCTTTAATGGCGCCAGTTGTTAAAACACTTAAAATGGACAAGGCAGACATCCCGAAGACTATCTACAAATGGTACTGGCACCTGGCCGTCATGACAGACGATAGTTTGTTACATTGTACTTTTAAAAAGGCATAATAACCTCATCATAGCACACAGCCTAAGCTGAATTGTAGAGACCATGTGTTGTCCAGGCAGCATGATCCCTTTTTCGGCCTGCCTAGTTTACTCCAGAGGAAAAATAACACCAATACGCCTGGAACAAGACAAGCTGCAGAAGCTGCCGGATCAGCAAACCAATGCTCTAATTGTTCGCCTGTCGAAGCTTCGATCCTAGACCAGTTGCTGACATATTCTTAGGGCTTGGTCTGCTCTACCATGACATTTAGTCTTTAGGTTGCATTGAAACACACTATGGTAAGGCTTGTCCCCTTCAAAATTGTACTCCTCCGCCCGAAGCCGTTGGCACAATGTGGGGTATCGGGTTTGGTGAGCGCCGCCCAACATTCAGCACTAATAGAAGGCAGGTAGTACCGTCTACTGTCATACGATTACTCTGTCATATCTGACTAATAACTTACTAATATCTATGAATGACTGCCAGCAATAAGAGATGAACCAGCATACATAAGGATGTTAGGAGTCTGTATTTAACTGTGATTCCAACCAGCAGGAAACGTATGAGGGAACGAATCTTTTGTCTCTGTAACCATGCCCCTACATTTGCTGAAGAATAGGAGCACGCATTTGTTTGTCCGAATGGCAATGACGTCGAGTCTTAGAAACCAAGAATCCAAGATAGTATTTAATCCTGTAACGTCCCTCACTTCATCTTTTTTCTTGGGGAGTTCTTCTCTAAATCTTACAAGATATGGCTCGGTATGTTTTCCTGGTTAATTCTATTTATTAAAACTTCTATCCGAGTCAAAGAAGACCGATGATAAGGTCCTCGGATCATGTCTCTCCGTTGTCTCCTATTCTCAGCAACACCTCTTCTGCTCAGCATTAGTCTCTGCCTCAACATCCTAGCGTGGTAATGTGAATAGTTTTTAATAGGGCATCCTATTTCCCTCTAGCCTAGATCTTGCCCTGCAGTAATTTTATTAATAGACCTCCGAGTCTCTTATTGAGACAAAGCAAGTGTATCTTATTATATATTTATTGTTTTATATCATGTTCAGATATTGACTGTTTTTTTTCCAGTGGCTTTAAGGATTTGTTTTCTGACCATCCTATTCTTTGCTTGGGATTCTGATATTAAAAGCAGAGCAGCTGAATGGACGTCTACTTGGCACCATGTATGGTGAGATGGTAAAGTACCTTCTGCAGAGCTTAAGTGGAAATTCCGGAAAGTTAGACCAACCTGAGGCTCCAAATTTCAACAACAAAAAAGACACCGAGCCTACTGCAACAGAGTACTCGACTATTCTAGCCCGCGGAGGGATTTGTGATTGTGTGTAATTTCTATTTTGGATTATAAAGTATGATTTGCACCAGCCAATTACCAGTGACTAAATAGTAAGAACATAACTGAGTGCATTAATTCGGTACCCAGATAATGGGGGAAAAGGATCTAATCGACAGCAAAGGTGAACCCATAACCGCACACCAGGAGATAAACTCGATTAATTAATTTAATTAGTACAAAATGCTGTTTATGTGTTGGTAATTATTTTCTGAAGGTAACAGGTCAGTAGTTTTTTTTCCAATGGTATAGATGGTATAGTATTTTGACACCAACTCATTATTTTTAACAATGAGAGAATGGTAAAAGTGTCAGAAAACATGTTATGTTGGGTTCTATTTAATATCTTATTTGCCTTAATTATGAGGGAAAATGAAAGTAGACCCAATTTGTGGTTGCTGTGTTGTTTGTAATAACATTTTTTTTTTGGGGGGGGTCACTGGGTACTATGTTGTAATACTGCACATCATTCCCATGCCTGTCTGAAAATGCATAGTGTTTATTATATATATATTATATATATATATATATATATATATATATATATATATATAATATATATATATATATATATATATATATATATATATATATATATATATATATGCAGATCTTAAGTTAATACCTGAACTGTTTGTCCAAAAGTGTTGTGTACATCAAGTAAATGTGGTGTCCAACAATGGTTGTTATTATGTTGTGAGCAATCAATATCCTTCTAGCACTATAGACAATGTAAAGGGTGATGAAGTGGGAAGGGAAACCTACACACAGATGCCATTGTTTCAAGGATTGAACTCTTTTCTCCTGGGATTTGTGGTAAATATCCCTGATCACCCTGCATTCTAACAGTGACCAGAGAATCAATAAAACCCCCTAGACATTTAACGAATCATTCTCAGGAAGTAAAATCCACATCCCACAGGGGTTGAACCGCTTACCTCGGCATCAGCACATCGAATGTTTAAGAACACTGTTCTTATCCAATCTTGGTCTCTAAGAACCCATATCATAGCATTCCCGACACAGCCACAGATGCCCTGTCTCTCTCAGTTAATGTCATAAGGTGTGGATATTTATAGTTCCAGGAGACAATGATTGTAGACACGCCGGATTCATACTCTCCGTTCTCTCCTTCTTGGCTGCAACGGAACTTAAATTCAAATTCAGCCACAATTAAGTGTTTAATTTAATCTAATTTCCCCGAGCTACCGTTTGACAATAAACGGTACTTAATACTACCAGCTTTTTGTCATCACCGAATAATAGATGGCTCTCACCAAACCCGAAACCCCACATTGTGCCATCGGCTTCGGGCGGAGAAATGCAATTGGGAGGATTCACACCTGTCCCTAGTGCCAGCAAATACAACCTAATGACTAAATGCCATGGCAGGACAGACCAGGCCCTAAGCCTTGGTCGTCAGCTGGTCTAGGATTGCAGCTCCGATAGGCGGATATTTAGAGCATTGCTTTGCTTTGTAAACTAAATATGCCGAGAGAGGGATCATGCTGCGTGCGCAACACATTTTTTCCCCCGCGTTTCCATCCTGTTTCAGGATATTGCAGTCAACACCAGCATCTTTCAGCTGTATGTTGATTCCTAGGCATTTAACACGCCACGAATTTCTAAGCGACCGGCGCCATACTCTCATAAGTCACTGTCGCGACCGAACCGCTTCCAATTCTTGCGCGCTCACGTCAACCACGAGAGTATCCGGGGTTACTGAGAAAGCTGCTAACCCCTCTACGGAGAGGGTATTATGTCTGTTTTGTTATTCTAAAGCAGAATGTAACAAACTATGGTCCGTGAAGACGGCAAGGTGCCAGTAGTTTGGATAATGTCCATGTTTGACATTGATGGTATGGGGTTGGTGTGAATATGCTTCCTCTCCTTCTTTCGTTCGCTTGAAATATGTCTATAATCGCAATGTTGTCTCTTGTATGAATCTAACAGTCTTTTTTAGTTCACCCGGCGGTCCATAGAGTTTATCTTCCCCTGTCGTCTCTCTAAGCAGTCAAGCTGAAAAACAGCTCATGGCTGCGGAAATGTGGTTTCTGAGGAAAATGCGAAG
>JACEFZ010000063.1:7500-17302 GCA_014155875.1 Cepaea nemoralis | reverse complement strand
ATTTAAAGGGCAGGTTGTGTACTAGCCCCACCCTTTTGGGTATATTTTATTTCTATAAAATATGCCTTTCGTGATCATGATGACGGTATATACATTCACTCACGCTCAGATGGTGGCCTCTATAATGCTCAGAGATTGAAGGCCAAGACCAAAATTCAGCAGGGTACTAATCAGAGAGTTGCTTTTTGCGGATGATGCTGCGATTACGACCCACCTCTGAGGAAGAATTACAACATCTACTATCTGCATTCTCCAATGCTTGTTCTGAATTTGGTTTAACAATTAACAAAAAGAAGACACAGATTATGTCACAAGGTGCACATGGTGTACCATCAATCTTTATTGACGACGCCGAACTGGAGATAGTAGACCATTTTACATATCTTGGATCAGAGGTAAATAGCAAATTATCCCTCGATCAGGAAATCAACATCAGGATTGGCAAGGCAGCAACAACAATGAACATGTTAGCAAAAAGAGTCTGGGAGAACAGGAAGCTTACTGCCAAAAAAAAAGTCCTCGTCTACCAAGCCTGTGTCCTTAGTACTCTTCTTTATGGCAGTGAAACCTGGACAACTTACTCACGCCAAGAGAAACGTTTAAACAGGCTTTCATATGCGGTGTCTGCGAAGAATACTTGGTATTAAGTGGCAAGACAAAATCACAAATACTGAAGTATTGGAAAGATCAGGTTGTGTGACGGTGTATTCCATGCTCAGTCTTCGTAGACTTAGATGGATAGGACACGTTAGAAGGATGGATGATGGTAGAATACCAAAGGACATCTTTTTTGGTGAATTACAGACGGGTAGGAGATCTCAGGGTCGGCCTCTACTACGATACAAAGATGTGTGTAAGCGGGACATGATTGATACAGGCATTGATAATGCACAATGGGAGCACGTCGCCGCTGAACGTGTTGCATGGAGGGCAACTATCAGAAATGGAATAAAGACAAAGGAGAAAATGATTGCAGATAAAGCACACACAGAGCGTGAGAGACGTAAGATGGTGCAAAATGGTGGAAATGACCATGTTTTCACATGCACCTACTGTGGGCAAACATTTGCAGCAAGAATTGGCCTTACCAGCCACACTCGCCACCGCCATGGATCGTAGTTATTGACATATGACAGTTATTAAGCCTTTTTGAAGCACAATGTACCAAACTATCGTCTGTCAAGACGGAAAGGTGCCAAGGTGCCAATGAATGCACATTGGGAGCAAGTCGCCGCTGAACGTGTTGCATGGAGGGCAAATATCAGAAATGGAATAAAGTCAAAGGAGAAAATTATTGCAGAAAAGTCACACACCAAGCGTTTGAGACGTAAGATGGTGCATGATGGTGGAAATGACCACGTGTTCAGATGCACCCACTGTGAACGGACATTTACAGCGCAAATTGGCCTTATCAGTCACACTCGCTACCGCCATAGTTAAAAGTTATTATGCCTTTTTAAAGCACAAACTATCGTCTGTCAAGACGGCAAGGTGCCAATGGATATATATATAGTCTTTCCTCTTGAGCCTAAGTCGGCGCATAGGACAGATATCATGGCTCTCCATGTCTGGCGGTTCGCTGCTATCTCTTGTAGATCTTGGATGTTCACTTGGCCGTTGAATGAGCCTTCTCTAATGATGGTTCTACGCAGGGTCTCTCTTGGTCTTCCCCGTTTTCTTTTCCCTATTGGTGACCATAAGAGAGCTTGGTATGGGAGTCTTGTCTTGTCCAATCTCAGTACATGGCCGATGTAGTTCCAACGGCGTTTTCTTATAAAATTGGATACAATATCTTGCTTAGTCTCTTGTCTTATTTGCGTATTGGTTCTTAAATCTGTCCAGTGGAGGTTTAGAATTCTTCTAAGACATTTGTTCTCACAATTGTCTAATTTTTAAAATCTAAAATTCCGTTGATTTCCAACTGTCACATCCATACGTTAACACTGGAATCACACAAGAGTTGAAGATTTTAAGTTTCGTATGTTTGCTGAGTGTCTTTGACTTCCAGATGTTTGACAGTTTATTGAAGGCACCATATATATATATATAGGAGTAACTATATATATATATATATATATATATATATATATATATATATATATATATATATATATTATATAGTTGTAGATATCCTGTGCTTTCAGCTGTGAATACTATTCTATCTTCATGTCGTAGATTTCTTTTATATTATAAAACCTTAGTAGATTGTTTATATTATGACCTCTTTGTAGATTGTTTATATTATGACCTCCAACTCGTATCATTGACCTCTCTCATCATTACTTCGCGAGAGAGAGAGAGAGAGAGAGAGAGAGAGAGAGAGAGAGAGAGAGAGAGAGAGAGAGAAAGAGAGAGATGGAGGGAGAGAGAGCAGAGATCCAATGACAAACCACATTATTGTCTTTCCCTTTGCTTTATTTGATTACAAGTGTCCTCGTTACTTCCTAATGTCATTCTTACTACTTTCTTCCAATAAATATTGAGAAATACTGAGATAAGGCCTATCTATATAACCAATAACCATATAAACAGTAGGTGCAGTAGCCAGTCTACAGGTAGCCAATAAACAGTAGGTGCAGTAGCCAGTCTTCAGGTAGCCAATAAACAGTAGCTACATTTGCGAGTCTTTAGGTAGTTTATTAACGTTAGCTGTAGTAGCCACTTTTCTCTGCTCATGTTAAAGTATAAATTTTATCCTCTTTGTCGGCTGGGGGTAAAAAAAGCAGAATACATTCTGTATGTCCACATGAACCGCGGGGGCGTGTCTGTTGACAAATGTGCCAAGCACGTGCCTATCTCATAGTCAAAGCAAACACACATCATCCACTGTATAGCGAGGTTAAGGGCAGCAGGTTAAAAAGAGGAAAGTCGTGGATGTGTCAAGCCGAAGACATTCTTCAGCAGGTTTGTTCACTTGAGGACTTAGAACCTGGCGAGGAGTGGGTACAAGTGCCAACAGAGTTCTGTACATCCTTTTCAGTAAACTTCAAGCTAGACAGGAAATGCAGACAAGAAAATCCAGCTGCTGTGGAGGCGGGAGTACAGGCTCTGATCTTCGAGAATTCTTTAGAGGATGATGCTGTCATTTACACGGATGGGTCGGTCGTTCAAGAAGTGAGATGTTCATGGGCCTGTACGTCTCAGCCTCAGGCCGGAGGGAAAAGTGTGAAGGAAGAGTCTGGCGCTTTTGCTTTGACCACATTCAGCTTTACTATGGAAGTCATGGCAGTAAGTAAAACAGTAACATGGCTCGAGACACAGACATTCACTAGGGCATGTGTCTTTAGTGACTCAATGAGTATGCTCAGTGTGATAGAGATGGGGTGGGTCCGAAGAGAGTGGCTGCTGACTCTGGAGTGGTCTCGGCTGGCAAAGATTAGTTTCATCTTCGTGCCAGGGCATGCGGGAGTTCAAGGGAATAAGCAGGCTGTCATGCTTGCAGGTGGGACTAATGTAGAAGGCGGGCGAGCCATGGACCACGCAGACATTCTGAATGCTCTACGAGAAGTAAGTAGTTTACAAAAACCAAGCGATGACTGTGAATCTACAACCATGGTCAGGTTGCGAGGACAGAAAGTTAAAAGAGTTGCGGCAAAACAACACTACGCAGGAAGACAAAGAAGATTGATAAACCAACACAGAACTGGTGCCTTGGGCCGCTACACGCTGCGGGATTTGCTGAGGAGGGGATCCGAGCACTTATGAACTGAATGGTTCAATGTGCAGTGAGGATGATCTGTCGACTAACTAACTAGTCTGTTGACAATGAAGCACTGAATGCTCACTGGGGAATCATTTCCAGCTGAGGCCCAATCCCAACTTGTCTGTGCGTGCTGTGCCGAGTCATGACCTGGGTACATCCTAACATGCTCTCCGCAGATGTGCAGTTCCGTCATCTCATGTGTGGGAGCTCGGAGAAGGGGAAGGGACCTCTACGTTCAATTCCCGCGGAGACGGTACTTTGCGACCGATAGGAAGGAAACTGTTCGTCATCTTCACCCCGAGCTTTTCTCAGAGCTCTAGCACCCTGAACTTGGGGCATCGGACTTGAAAATTGGGGCTCCATATTTCTGTGGATTACCAACCAACTATCCAACTATCTATTTGGGAGACTACCTTAAACAGAGTAATTACTCGCAACTAACTCCATACAGAGTAAATGAAAGGCAAAAAGATCGACTTCATTGCACAGGTTTTATCCCATAAGGCTCGGTCCCTTTGCGCTGGAGGCCTGTGGTAAAAGTCGCACACAGCACAAACTCCGTAGCTCCTGCGACGACCCCTAGGAGTCTTCCAGAAAACTGTACTCGTCAACCGAACTTCGTAGGCTGGAATCGAACATACACCATTCGCAGCGCGAGGCAGGCGACGTAACCACTTGGCTGTGCATAAATGGACAACTTAATAAATCGATGCATGAATTACTGATCCTGTAAATGAATATGTAATCAGAGCCAGGATGTACAATACCCCCTCTCCTCACATTAAGTGTGAGTGAAAGACGCGAACCTAAACATTCCACAGGTGACAGCAACTGGGTACGTCCCACCAGACCGCGAAGACTTGATGATCCAGGCCCTCCACAAGACCGCACTGTCCGCTGGAGTTGATGCCAGTCAGGAGTCATTTCAGGTAGCTATCAGCCCGACTATTAACCTCCATCACTGCCTACGTACTTACCTACCTATCTACCTACCTACCTACCCATCTACCTACCTACTTACTGTGTCTGTCAGTCTGTTTGTTTGTATGTCTATATAAGATAGATCTATACTGGATATGGTGTTTGTCCATCAAATATGATGGTGGCCATTCGTTTCATCCAGTGGGGCTAAACGTTCTGAGTCGTGAGTTCTAAGATGGCTGGCAAGGACTATGTTGGCTCGAAGATCTGCTTTCATAACGTGGGCAGAGCATGCTTGAAGTTCCAGGAGGAGGATCTCCTATAGTGGTTTTTTTTTTGGGGGGGGGGGGGGGGGGGGGGGGGTGGGGGATCCAGTCTTCCCCCCCCCCCCCCCACCACGCAGACACACACAACTCTTGTAGTCCATGCTTGCTTCGTAAGTGACAACAACCTTGCGTAATGATGTACGCCACGAATTTGGGTCTTTGGCAGCAGTCTCCAATGTGTCGTAATGAATTCCAAACACTTTGAATATCCTTAAATCTATAGTAATTAAGATCTCTATACACAAAATGTCATTCAAGTATATGCCCCAACAAGTGAATGCAGTGAAGAAAGCATAGAGGAATTTTATAATGACATGGAGTCTGCTTTGAAGAACTGCAAAAAATCAGAAATAAATATCATAATGGGTGATTTCAACGCAAAAATAGGACAGCAAGGCGATGGATGCAGTGTAGGCAATCATGGTTTGGGAGAGAGAAATGAAAGAGGATACAGACTTGTAGAATGGGCAAAAGAACAAGAAATGGTTGTAGAAAACACCTGGTTTAAACAGCATCCTAGAAGATTATGGACATGGAGGAGTCCAGACAGCAGGATTAAAAACCAGATAGATTACATCCTGATTAGCAAAAGGTTTCGAAATGCATTAACAGTCGTAAAAACAGTTCCAAATGCAGACTGTTACAGTGATCACAGATTAATTACAGGCACATTGAGGGTAAAGTTAAAGAAAGTCAAGTATACAGCAGGAAACCCTAAATATGACTTTTGCAAATTGAAAACTGACAAAGAAATACAAGATAATTTTAACATAGAAGTAAAGAACAAATTTGATATATTGTCTGATCTAGAGAACGAACGAACGAACGAACGAACAGACTTTATTTTCAAAGGATAACAAATTGGGCACGCAGGCCCGTCTTACGTTCGGCCCTTCCAATCATTCATCTTTCTTTCATCAACAGTGCATAGGGAAAAAAACATTGTCACATGAATTTTGTAAACATAAACAATGCATATTACTATGTTATGAGACACATCCACCACCCACCCACACATCCCCCATTCACTCCAACTCCCCCACCCAACCACACACACATACAATACATTCCCCCACCCATCCACCACATCCCTACACCTACACATCTCCCCACCCACACACACCTCTCACCCACCACACATCCCATCCACCCACACCCCAAGCACACATACATTCAATAACCCACACATCCCCCACCTACACACATCTCCCCACCCACTCACATATCCTCTACCCGTCCCATTTCCCACCAACAATCACTCACCCAATATCCTCCTCCACCCACACACCTCCAACCACCCAGCCAAACACACATTCCTCAGCCACACACACATCTCCCCAGTCAACTCACATATTCCGCACCTACCCACACACAAATTCCGCACTCACCCACATAATCTCCCATCTCCCCCAGCCCACTCACAGATCCCGAGCCCACACCTACAAACATCCCCCACCATCTCCTAACCTGCACACACTCACCCACCCACACATCCTCTACCCAACCACACATCCTCCATCCACCCATTCCCCCAGCCACACATCCCTTACCCACACACACCTACCCATATACACACACATCCCCACCCACGCACAATCTCCCCACCCATACAAACATCCCTCACACACATCCCCACCCACCAACACATTCCCCATTCACAAACACACACCTCCCATCCACGCACACACAACCCACACACACATCCCCAACCCATTCAAGATGTAGATGATCAGTGGGAAATGATGAAGAATTCAATCAGTTGTGCAGCAGAAAAAACTATTCCAAAAGTAAAGAAAGTGGGCCGTAAGACATGGATGACTGAAGAAATTTTACAACTAATGGAAACAAGAAGACAGAACAAAAATAATCCTGCCAAATATGAAGAAATTCACAGAAAAGTGAGAACCTTATGTAAGAAAGCAAAAGAAACATAGCTTGAGAAAATTGCAGAGAAATTGAAAAACAACACAACAGTAACAATGCGAAACTAATGCACAAAAGAATTCAGGAGCTTACTAATCAAAGAACACGTACATCAGCAGGCTGCCTAAAGACAAAAGATGGAAGAGTCATAATAGAAAAAGATCAGATATTACATGAATGGTCAGATTACGTGAAAAACCTGTATGACGATAACAAAGTCGAACAGTATAATGTTCAAAATAATAATGAAGGACCAGCAATGTTGAAGATGGAGGTTCAGAATGCTCTTAATCATATGAAATCTGGCAAGACCCCCGGTTCAGACAGCATCACAACAGAAATGATTAATGCTTTAGAAGAATATGGAAGTAGATAAAGTTACCAGTCTGCTTAATACAATATATGATACTGGAAATATACCTCAGGAGTTATGTAATTCTGTATTTATTGCAATCCCAAAGAAATCAGGAACCTTGGAATGTGATCAACATCGAACAATTACTATAATGAGTCACATCACGAAGATTTTGCTAAGAATTATCATGCAAAGAGTTAGGAGGAAAATACAACCTGAAATAGGAGAAGAACAATGTGGGTTTGTAGAAGGAAAGGGTACAGTAAATGCTGTGTATATACTGAGAACCGTAATCGAACGTTCTATAGAAGTAAACAAAGATCTATATCTTTGCTTTATTGACTACACAAAGGCTTTTGATAAAGTGAGACATGTCAACATGATAAGGATGCTTGAAGATCTACAAATTGATGGAAAAGATCTTAGACTTGTAAAAAACATATATTGGAAACAACAAGCTGCCATAAGAGTTGATAATGAAGTAAGCCAATATCAACCTATTAAGAGAGGTGTGAGACAGGGATGTGTATTGTCTCCAGATCTGTTTTCCCTGTATAGTGAACGTATTTTCAGAAATATTGAAGATATGGAAGGAATCAACATTGGGGGACGATGCATCAATAACATTAGATATGCAGATGATACAGTCTTGATTGCAGACAATGAACAGGACCTGCAAAATTTAGTAGATGCGATTGTTACACACAGTGAACAACTAGGGTTAGAATTAAATTGTAAAAAGACACAGATTATGGTCGTCACTAGGAAGAACGAAATACCACAATGTAATATACAAGTAAATGGGAATATTCTTCAACAAGTGAATAGGTACAATTATCTCGGAACAGTAATAACATCTGATGTAAGATGCCTTGAAGAGATTAGAACAAGAATCGCCATGGCAAAAGTAGCCTTTAGCAAGATGAAAAACATACTGACCAATAAAAAGATGTCAATTGAAACGAGAAAAAGAGTGTTGAGATGCTACATAGAACCTGTACTTTTATATGGATGTGAAGCGTGGACAATGAGCAGTCAGGCTGAAAAACATCTGATGGCTGTAGAGATGTGGTTTCTGAGGAAAATGCAAAGAATACCATGGACAGCCAGAAAGACCAATGAACAAGTTCTTCAAGAAACAAATGAAGATCGTAAACTGATTAGAGACATTAGACGTAGACAGTCAACATTTTTTGGGCATGTTATGAGAAGAAATGGATTGGAGAACTTGGTGATGACTGGTAAGATCGAGGGGAAAAGACCAAGGGGAAGACCTAGAAGCAAATACCTGGATGGCTTGGCCTTGTGGCATGGTCGAGACAGAAACACGGAGCTGATCCACGACTCTGGTGATCGAGTGAGATGGCAGAACATGACCGCCCACGCTTACCGGCATGGCACATGATGGATGGATGGATACACAAAGCGGTGTCTGCGAAGAATTCTTGGTATTAAGTGGCAAGACAAAATCACAAATACTGAAGTATTGGAAAGATCAGGTTGTTTGACGATTTTTTTCATGCTTAGTTTCCGTATTTAGATGGACAGGACACATTAGGAGAATGGATGATGGTAGAATACCAAAGGACATCATTGTTTGTGAATTACAGACAGGTAGGAGATCTCAGGGTCGGCCTCTACTACGATACAAAGATGTGTGTAAGTGGGACATGATTGACAAAGGCATTGATCGTGTACATGAGGAGCAAGTCACCGCTGATCGTGTTGCGTGGAGGGCAAATATCAGAAATGGTATAAAGATAAAGGAGAAATTGATTGCAGATAGGTCACACATCGAGCGTGTGAAACGTCAGATGGTGCGTGATAAATGGTGGAAATTACCATGTGTTCACGTGCATCCATTGTGGACAAACATTTATAGCGCAAATTTGCCTGATCAGTCACATTCGCTACCGGCATGGGTTGCAGTTATTAAGCCTTTTTGAAGCGCAATGTCAACAAACTATCGTCTATCAAGACGGCAAGGTGCCAATATACTAAATAAGCTTAGAATAATCCGCATCTCAACAGTGAAACATTTTTCACAGCAGCGGCACCAACCCCTCTACATACACTCGCAAAATGTGTGAACACTATCTCAATGCAGGTTGTATGTCTCTCTGAAAGTATTTCTAGTATACAAAGCATGTTTCTGTCTTGTGGTGTACACGCCCCCGACACTTATTACCATTACTATAATAATCATTAGTACAATGGTATTATGCAGTGATAGACTTTCTCAACTGCTGTGAGTATATAGAGCGTGTATAATTGTCTCTGCTGTCTACCATTTACCCAATGAAAGATGTAAGAGTGGGATAATGTGTGCAATGACATCAAAGGGGCAGAATGTTGGTCGGCCCTACCTGGATCTCTTCTCATCTCGTTGAAACACGCTTGGTTTGTTTGTTATGTATGTCTTCTTGTCTGTCTGTTTGTCTGTCTGTGTCCTTCACTCTGTCTGTTGATGTTTGTGTTCACATAGAAGATCACATTTAGAGAGATGACATTCGAGTAGAGTAGTTTGCCGTAGCGATACATTGTTGGATGGTGCACCTTGTAGTAGTTCGTCAT
>JACEFZ010000063.1:0-2500 GCA_014155875.1 Cepaea nemoralis | reverse complement strand
GACCTGCAGTCTGTGCAGCTCATGGCTTCCTGTATCGGTGGGTGTGTGTGTGTGTGTGCTTTCTGTGTTGACGTCCATGTTCTCACGTGTGATCATGCTCTGGTAAAGCTTGCGGATCCTACTCCTGCAATATTTGTTGATTCGTTCATTGCTTACAGGAGCAATCATGTCCGAGGAACGTGGGACCCTTATCCTCGATTTGATGCATTTTATGTATATGGTGCTGGCTACGTATTTAATAGGCCAATCAGCGCCAAGTGGCTGATGTAGCAAATATAAAGCAGTCGCTTTCCCTTCCTATAATATTTCATGGTACGCATGTTAGACAATGCATGTTGATCTGAAAGAATCGCTGTGGCGAAGGTAGCATTTTGCAAGATTGAAAACATGCTGACCAATACACAGATGTCAATTGCAACGAGAAAAAGAGTGTTGAAGTGCTACTTAGAACCTGCACTTTTTAATGGATGTGAAGCTTGGACAATAAACAGACAAGCGGAAATACTTCTAACTGCAGTGTAGATGACGTTTCTGAGGAGGATGCAAAGAATACCATGGACAGACAGAAAATCAGTGAGCAAGTCCTACAAGAAGCAAATGAGAACTGTAGACTGATTAGAGAAATTAGATGTTGAGATTAAAAATTGAAAAAAAAAAAACAACAACAATTTGACGCATTGCAAGAAGAAATAAATTAGAGGATTTTGTGACAATTTGCGAGATTCCGGCGAAAAGAACAAGAGGAAAGCAGAGAAATAAATATATGTACGGCTGGGCCGTGTGGCATGGTCGAGACAGGAACACTGTGCTGATGCATGACCCTAGTGATCAAGTGAGACGGCGAAGCGTGACCGCCCACGCTTATCGGCATGGCACGTGATGATGATGTTGTTGATGATGATGATCTTAAAGCTGGTGTCATTTTTTTTTTTAACCTTCCGGCTTCGTCGACGTTTCGAACAATGACCTCCGGGCCTGCGGAAACTGTGCTGCCTGCTCACCTACATCGGCTGCCTTTGTGAATTATATTGTAACCCTTGTAATCTGAAACATATTGTAATCAGGGTATTGTGATTCATATTGTAATCCATGTACTGTGAATTATATTGTAATCAATGTATTGTGATGCATATTGTAAACAAAGTATTGTGAATCATATTGTAATCAATGTATTGTGAATCATCTCATCTCATCTCATCATGTTCCTCTTGTACCTTGCGGTGTCGAGGTGAAGTATAAACTTCGTGAGAGTGCCCGGTTATGGGCTTCGTATATCGACATTCCCATGGATTCTGTTATTCCCTCAGTCCAACGTTTACGTGGTCGGCCTCTTCCTCTGTTTCCATCTGGTCTGTACATCATTGCTTGTTGTGGCATGCTGTTGACTGGTAGCCTACTTGCATGGCCAAACCATTTGACTTGCTGCTTTCTAATAAAATCTAGAGCAGCTTTAACCCCTACTTTAGTCCTGATTTCTTCATTTCTGATCTTATCTCTTCTTGATACGTTGAGTATTCTTCTCAGAAACCTCATTTCTGTTGTTGTGATTTTTCTTTTCTCTTTTTCTGTCATTGTCCAGGTTTGGCATTGGTAGCAGAGAGTTGGTAGGAAGATTGTGTTGTAAAGTGCTTTCTTAGTAATTATTGATACATGTTTGTTCTTTAGTATTGGTGCCATTTGTCCAATGAGTTGATTTGCCTTATTGCACCTATTTTCGATCTCGTCTTCTGATCTGCCATTTGATGATATTATACTTCCTAGGTACTTGAAGCTCTTTACTTGTTTCAAGGGATGTTCGTTTAGGTGAATTGTTGCTGTTTGTTCTTCTTTAGTTATAGTCATTACCTCTGTTTTGCTTGTGCTAATTTTCATGTTATGTTCCCTACACATTTCGTTTAGACTATTCATGTGGTCTTGTAATTCAGCTTCTGATTTTGCTATTAGTGCTTGGTCGTCCGCAAACAGGAGTTCTCTAATGGTTAGATTTGCAGATGGTTCTTCTTCTGTGTTCATTGTGAATCATATTGTAATCAAATTATTGTGGATCATATTGAAATCAATGTATTGTGAATAATACATATTGTAATCAATGTATTGTGAATAATACATATTGTAATCAATGTATTGTGAATAATACATATTGTAATCAATGTATTGTGAATAATACATATTGTAATCAATGTATTGTGAATAATACATATTGTAATCAATGTATTGTGAATAATACATATTGTAATCAATGTATTGTGAATAATACATATTGTAATCAATGTATTGTGAATAATACATATTGTAATCAATGTATTGTGAATCATCATCATCATCTACTAAAACGTGGACAATGTTCTAAGCGCATGTTGTGTGAATATTATAATCAAAGACAGACAGACAGACAGACAGACAGACAGACAGACAGACAGACAGACAGACAGACAGACAGACAGACAGACAGACAGGCAGGCAGACAGGCAGGCAGGCAGGCAGACAGACAGACAGACAG
>JACEFZ010000062.1:0-17601 GCA_014155875.1 Cepaea nemoralis | reverse complement strand
AATGGGGGAAAGGGGGACTCCTGTCACAGCCTCACATTCTCACATTATATGAAAAAACCAACATAATTTTATTTGCCAGTACCCCAGGGCTACAACTCCCCCCCAAAGGGGAAAAAGAAGTAAGCCCCTCAAGGCCAGAGTATTCCAAAACCTTCTCGAAGGACGGGTCATGAGTCCCCTGCCCCCGTGGACACTGATGTGGCCCGCCTATTGCGGGTCCACGGGGAAACTCGAACAGAGTTCCCACCCGTGTCGGATTGCGACACGTGTGAACCGGCAGAAGAGACGGGACATCGAAGAGGCAACGGGTCCTCCCTTTTGGGGAACTCAATATTTTAGACCCATGTGTTTTTGGGGGGTTCATAGACATATGCTAGATAGTTGCTTAGAATGTTTGATGATTTTAAAACTGTGTGATGATGTTAAACCTCTGTGATATGCAACTCAGTGCGGGCTTCTTAAACCCACTGCGCCAACGCACTGTATATTGAAATACAATAAATGTTAGATATTATATTTAACGGAGTTATTGTTGCCTGTGTGAGCCCGAGCTCAGATACCTAGACATCCAACACGCTGACACACATCTTATGTTCTGTAAATGTCGCTATGCATTTTTAATGTTCAATGCGATGTTCTCATGCCTGATGACAATGCAGACAGTTGCCAGTTCCACCTCACATTTTGTGTTCTCAAAGATAAAAACATCGAAAGACACCGGGGCCTAAAAAGTTTTTGACAAAATTACTTGGGGGAATTTAATTTGTATCCTGCTAGAGTTGAAATTAATTATAAACTGTTTAATGTCTCAAACAAACAGAACCGAGAGATAAAACAAGACATTGAAACAAACACGGCGTTATTCTGAAAGCAATCAAATATTGTAATCCCTGACATGTTTTATGTTTCGTTGTAAAATTTATTGTGAGCTACGCTTGACGCTTGCCTGCCGGCCCGGGGGTCATGAGTTTGATTCGGTTCGGGGCGATTTCAAATGTTAAAATTTGACATAGGCTGTAGATGGACCAAGCTTAAACTTGGTACCGAGAAATGTATTGGGAAGTAAAAGTGTTCGGCGTAATCCTGACCTCATCGCCCAGTACCGAACTTATCTATAAAAATATGGGTTTAACAACAATGCCAAGTGTGTCTATAGACGTGTTAAGAGGTAATTTACATTTTTGATTTACTTACTCTCAGGCGTGTGTTCATGCTTGCCCTTCCATGCAGCTCACCATACATGTTACGGTCACTACATACATGATATGATGTTTTTGACTTCTTTTGCTGCATCATGCTGTTTGATGTATACCCTGCTTTCAACTATTTTTAGAATAAACCCGTTTATTTACTACAGTTTTTAAAACACTGCCTACAGCAATGAAATGCTATAGAAGATCCGAGGGAGTAACCGTGAGAGATAGAATTAGGAATGAGGGAATTTGAAGTCGACTATGTCTGAACCAGTCATCCACTTCATTAAAAAAAAAAAAACCAGAATAAATGGTTTGGCCAGCACACAAGAATGCCCTTGATCCGTCTGCCACAGAAAACCACAATGAAGAAATATAATGGATACAGAACAAGGGGAAGACCATGTCACCGATGGAATGATGGTATCAAGAATAACCTTACAAGAAATGAACACCACCTTAAAATAGCATTATATACAGCGCATAAATGATATTGTTGTTTTCCCCAACACTTGACTGGGATAAATGAAGGGAGGGAAGAAGAAATAGTAGACCTATTGAGGTATATTATACTTGATTCTTGACTAGCTGCCGTCTCCGTGGCGAAGGTGTTACGGACGCTGTTCGTGATCCCGCATACCCGCGTTTTCAACACAGCTGCGAGATGTGGCAGCAGACCGCATTGCGCTTGTTTTTTTACGAAATGGTATTGGTACCTGTCGTACAGAAAGTAATGGCAAACTAATGAACGTAAAACTTGCCATGACATCAACAACAGCCAAAATTGCTGGTGTTGACTGCAAATGTCCTGTAAAGGATATGCAACTAACTTTTAACTTGACTAGTTGATCGTCCGGCCTTCTTGGACAAGGGAGACAATTCGGAGGACCAGTGTGAACGGTTAAAAGTTAGTTTCATATTCTTTACAGGACGTCGCAGTCAACACCAGCATTATTTGCTTTTCTGATCTCTTAGCAAGTTTGCGTTTAGTAGTATGTCATTGCTTTCTGAACGACCGGCACCCATACCATTTCGTAAAAAACAAACGCAAGGTGGTCTGCTGTCACATCGCCCGCAGTTGTGTTTTGAACGCGGGTAAGCGAGATTACGAACTGCGCCACGGAGCCGGCAGTGTGAAAAGTGATGAGGATAAATATCTCTGGGCAGTGAAAAGAGACGGCCGAATAAACCGCCGCCTAATGTGGTTGGTTGGTTGTGAATCGTCCGTATTAATGTGAGCTTTAAATCTGAAGATAGGTGCAAGGACGTTCAGGCGTCCTTGCCCAGAATAGGACGTGCAGTAATAAGAATGGTATAGAGACTCTTTTCCACACCAGGTACCAAAATTTTATCGTCACACGGACTATTCTAAGACCTCTACTTCTCTTTCTAAGCCTAGAAACGAGCAGGTTGAGCAAGCCAGGCACTGGAATTTTCACATCTGTGGAGAAGCTTATAAAAATGTATCCAAGTCATGGTAAAACTCAGCAATCACTGATCGGCTGAGATGAGGTCTAGGCTTGTGGTAGTTCCTCTACGGCTGTAAATATTTCACTGGCAACAGACACTATAGTGTGTTTATTTTTTTTTTTTTTTTTTGCCCCAATATAAATTTCAATATCTCAGTAACCAACTGAGAGAAAATGATGAGACTTAGCATATAGCCTTATCATTATGTCCACCCAACAAAAAATTTTATGTTCCGGAGATTGTGCAGCAGATTTCAATGTTTGTTTTTATGCGGTATATAATTTACAGCTCCGGGATTAATACCATCATTTTAAGAGTATTACAGCTTCAGCAAGACACATCCGCGCTATTTTTAAACTTGCCTCGCGGTTTTCGTTTTGGCACAGACTGAGCGCATTTATATGGGATAGTTCAGAGGTGTCGTCAAACTGTTGGTTATTTCATGAAACGTGATTATATAAATAAATCTTACCATTAATGTAATATTAATAGCTAATATTTGAATGTGTTAATATTGTTCAATGGGATTAAAAGTGAAATTGTGTACACTTCAAAACATTACTATGAAGTTGTACACATATTTTTGTCAAGAAGCTGATCGCAGGAAACTGTTTCATACTGTTACAAATCCCGAAAAAAGAATAGTGCATGCATTGGGTTTGAGTAAACGGTCGTTTCGTCGGTGGGTGCAAGAATCCGGAATGAAACCAACAAGCGATAAGCAAACCGGTAGGTAGAATGGCAATTGTAGACAGCTTTGACAAGGATGTCATCAGGCGAATTATTATAAAAATGATGGATGCCAAAGATACAGTGACTGTAAGATAACTGAGGGTTTTGTTGAGAAAGAACAATAACATAGATCTATCCAAAACAACTTTGTGGAAAATTATAAGGACATTACGCTTCACTTTTAGAAAGTACAAGGAAGGCAGAAAATGCAGAGAATAAGGGAAATGCGCAAAGAAAATTATGACATAGTGTATTTGGATGAGACGTGGATCAATGCGCACCACACAAGTGAAAAGGAATGGCAATCAATGGATGGAAAGATAAAGCGTTATGTGCCCATTAGTAAAGGACAGCGTTTGGTCATAGCCCATGCTGGTAGTACTCATAATGGCTTACTACAGAATGCTGGGCTCGTTTTCGTATCAAAGCATACAGACAATAGGGATTATCATAATGGGATGAATGGTAATGCATTTAGAGATTGGCTCGAGAATACAGTACTTCCATCCCTTGACAGACCGTTTTGTCTAATCATGGACAATGCATCATATCACAATGTTGTTGCACAAGAAGATATAATACCTACGGCACCGAGCACAAAGGAAGCAATAAAGATATGGCTCTGAAGGGACATATTACAAGCTACAGTTGTTGTCCTTTGTAAAACAGGCGCAAAACAAGCAAGACATTTCAAATCGACAAGATGATAGAAGAGCATGGCCATAGGTGCTTGAGACTTCCGCCGTATCATTCTCATTTAAACCCTATAGAACTTGTGTGGGCTAAAATTAAATGACAAGTGGCAGCTGCCAATACTACATTCAAATTGTCTGACGTCAAGATACTAACCCAGTCCGAGCTATTAAATATTGATAAAAGTTACTGGAATAAATGTGAGGACCATGTGTTGAAAAAGGAAGAGGACTACTGGAGAAAGGATGGATTGAATTTTATGCAACCGAGAGCAATCATCAACCTACTGGAATCGTCCGACACAGATTAAGGTCTGAGTAGATCGCAGACCTTAATCTACGTACACACTTACTGGGATATTTTGCTCCAACTATTCAGACGAATTACAGGCCTTAAACATTACAGCATCAGCATAATGTCAATGGCAACACTTTGTATTCCACAGTGATTAATTTTCAATTCCGCAAGCCCTCAGCGGGGACAAACAACTGTATTGAAGACTCAAAGCGGGTCTGTCACCCATGTGTACGTGTGAACAAACTACACAGACAGCTGAACAGATCCTTAAAAATGGAAACATGATGACTAAATTGCGGTATCATTTCTGGTCACTCCATACGCACATTAACGCACAGCTATTTGGAAGCTTTCACGAACTCAATATAAAAAGCTAACACGAATACTTGTGTACACATTATTAACCAGCAGCTTATGAAACAAGAAGGAAATGAAAAATAAGGTAAGAAATATATTCCTTCTACTTTCCTGTCAATTTACAAATTATTTACTCCATGCCTCTGTAAATTCTCTGCCTTTACTAATATTACACATTGCACCCCTCTCGGGAGTCTCCGTGGTGAAGTGGTCAAGCCGTCTGACTCGGGCTCTAAAGGTTGTATGTTTGATTCCGGGCTGCGTCATTCATTTTACTGAGCCATACGGGATAAAAACCCGGTGCAATGCAGCCGACCCTGTCGATTTTGGACCTATCAAAGACATATTCCTTAGGTGGGGATAAATATAAGACGGCTGGAAAAATTTCATAACGATGCGACAGACAGTTTTCAAAATAATTGATCGTGAATGAAGGCATTCTTTGCGGGACATACTATAACACAATGTGCAATAAAAAAGGGGGTTGTGTGTGTGTGTGTGTGTGTGTGTGTGTGGGAGGGGGGTTAGGCCTAAGCTTCATACCTAAAAAAATGTTTATAGGAGGTGACTTTGGTATACATGCACTTTGATCCATAACGGCAGTACGGAATTCATGCACTGTTCTGAAAAATCTTGTGTGATCTGTTTAGTTGAGTCAAGAACTGACATCACTGCACTCAGGACATTCCGATACGTGCTCAGTCCCCTCGTTCAACAGCCAGCGAAGAGTCATGCTATTAATCGTTCCCATCGCTATCTGGTTAAATGTTCTCCTGGTCTTCCCTACAAGTTTTGAGATTCTTCCAGAACCCCTGCCGATCCCCCGCAATCTCGTTTGTTCCACATATGGGTTCTCAATCTGTTCCTCCGCCTTCTCAACCTGGTCCCACAAGCGCACGACCACCTCCCCCTTGTCCATAGGCAAGATACCACCAAGAGGTGCATTCCCTGTATTAACAATGATCTATGGTACGCGAATTGAGCATTCACATAGACGTGTATGTGGATTGAAAGCGTTCTTATACTAAATCCAGACAAATGAAAAGCCAAACAAATAAAAGTATGATACATATAAATCCTAATGAGCAGGCACAACCAACAAATTAAAGAATAAAACAAATAAAAACGGATCGGAGGAATGATCAATTGTTTCAACAGGCGAATTCACCCTAATCTGCTTATGAAACTCTTCAAGGGATAATTATAACGTGCATTCGGTATTCCACGTTTAATTTTATTGACATACTCTGCACTGGGTGACCTGGCCAATGGAGCATTGTACTTGTATTCTGTAATTTGCAAAACTGAAATGCACGTGTTATAAATCTCCGTCGTTCTCCAGTCTGTTATAAGACAATAAAGGACTTGTTTAAACAACTTGAGGCGTACTGGGTATATTGTGTTAGCCATTTATTTTATAGATCATTCAGCAATCAATGGGTGATGCGGTTAACATCATGCGTTCGCTTTTACTTCTCAGAACATTTCATGACACCGATTTTGACTGGGTCGCTATTGGAGACCAGATCAATTTTGTTAAAAATAAGTCTCAATTTGAGTTCGAGTACATGTTCACCAGACGAAAGGCAAGCATGCTAGCAACAGCAGCACATCGGCTTCCTATCCAATTTGGTGCCCGCCATTTCTCTATTCTTTGCATGTTCTCTATACTTCGTTTAGTCCCAGAAGGTTAAATGTCAGAGGATCGACTTCAATGCACCGGGTGTTAACCCATCTGACTCGGTTTCTCCCTGGAGAACGGTAAGTTGCCCACCAACAGCATCGCATACAGCACGAACTACGTAACTGCACCCATGACCATCCGCCCCGTCCCCTTCCTCGGGAATCTCCGGAAACAATGCACTAGTGATCAACATAAAGTAGTCCGAAAATGTACCAACCACTTTCAGAGCGCGAGTCAGAAGTTTCACATTAGAAGCCCAAAATGAGAAATGACCATTATGAAAGATCACAAACGCGTTACTTTAAGGCTGGTTAAATACGAGGCAGAAGTGATCAATGAGGAGGTCAGATTTTTAAAAAAATGTACTGTCTCATCTCATCTCATCAGGTTCCTCTTGTACCTTGCGGTGTCGATGTTAAGTATAAACAGCGGGAGATGGACCTCTTATGGGCTTCATGTATCGATATTCCCATGGACTCTGTTATTCCCTGCGTCCATCGTTTACGTGGTCGGCCTATTTCTCTGATTCCCTCTGGTCTATACATCATTGCTTGTTGTGGTATACTGTTACTTGGTAACCTACTTGCATGGCCAAACCATTTGACCTGCTGCCTTGTAATAAGATCTAGTGCAGCTATAACGCCACACTTTTGTTCTTATTTCTTCATTTCTGATCTTATCTCTTCTTGAAGCATTGATTATTCGTCTCAGGAATCTCATTTCTGTTGTGATTTTTCTTTTCTCTTTTTCTGTCCAGGTTTGGCATTGGTGACATAGAGTTGGTAGGAAGATTGTGTTGTAAATTGCTTTCTTAGTAGTTATTTGTTCTTTAGTATTGGTGCCATTTGTCCAATGAGTTGGTTTGCCTTATTGCATCTATTTTCGATCTCGACTTCTGATTTGCCATTTGATGATACTATACTTCCTAGGTACTTGAAACTCTTTACTTGTTTCAAGGGATGTTCGTATAGGTTAATCGTTGTTGCTTTTTGTTTTCTTTAGTTATAGTCATTATCTCTGTTTTACTTGTGCTGATTGCTAATTTTCATGTTATGTTCCCTACACATTTCGTTCAGACTATTCATGTGGTCTTGTAATTCAGCTTCTGATTTTGCTATTAGTGCTTGGTCGTCCGCAAACATGAGTTCTCTAATGGTTACATTTGCAGATGGTTCTTCTTCTGTGTTCTCGCCATGTGGTGTTCTTGCGGTCTCTGTTTGGCTGGTTTCTTTACATAACTTGTCTATATATGTTATGAACGAGAGAAGAGACAGGACACAACCTCGTCATCCTCCGGATCTTATGGTGAAGGGTGTGTCCTCCAGTTGCTCTCACTACGCATTTATTGTATAAGCTTCTACATAGGTTTGTTAGATGTGTACTCACTCCATATCGTTTAAGGATTTTCCACAGCTTGTTTCTATCTACTCTATCAAATGCCTTTTCTTGGTCGACAAAGAGATAAGTAGATTGATTTTTCTATAAGTTGTCTAAGAGCAAAAATGGCATCTGTGCATAATTTGATTTTACAAATCCAAGTTGAGTTTTGTTTAGCTGGGGTTCTATAGCAGTTCGTAATCTTTTTTCAAGATTGTTATTAGATGGTTAATGTACCGTGACCAAATGTAACAAAGTAAGAACACATTAGGATATGTGTGGGATTTATAGGTTAACAATCACACATCACTAATTGCTGAGAACTAAAAGAGTTAAGTTCATTCGTTTTCTGATACTCTACATGTGTTCATTCATGTATGCTTTTTTGGGTCTCACACTGTTTATGATACAGGATTATTTTTACAATCCGTCATTGTACTTAGTCTACCATTGTTCCCGGTAAAGAACATGTCTAAGTTTATTGTCACACTCGCCAGACCCCTTATCAACGTGAATGATAGACTACTTCATGATAGAAGAAATTCGAAAATGCATTCTAATCGTAAAGCTCCTATACAGTGTGCTATAATACATACCATTGTACAATTGTTAATGTAACTTTATTAGTATTTAACATTTCAGGTGAGCACCAACACGCTGGTTTGATTTATTGTCTGGCTGGTAGACTGGCTGATTGGTTGATTGTCTGACTGCTAGACTGGCTAGTTAGTTGATTGGCTGGCTGGTAGACTGGCTAGTTAGTTCATTGTTTCGCTGGCAGACTGCCTGGTATGTTGATTGTCTGGCTGGTATGTTGATTGTCTGGCTGGTATGTTGATTGTCTGGCTGGTAGACTAGCTGGTTTGTTAATTGTCTGGCTGGTAGACTGGCTAGTTGGTTGACTGTTTCGCTGGCAGACTGCCTGGTTTGTTGATTGTCTGGCTGGTAGACTGGCTGGTTGGTTGACTGTTTATTTGCTTGGCTGATTGGTTGGTTGGCTGACTGGCAGACTAGTTGGTTGCTTGTCTGTTTAGCTGGTTGATAGACTGGTTGGCTGAGTGGTTGGTTGTTTGGTTGGCTGGATGGTAGACTGGCTTGTTGGTTTGTCGTTTGTTTAGGTGTTTTGGTAAGAAACGTGAATACTAAATCAGCTGGTGAGTACATGTTTGCTTTTGAATATTATTGTTAGAGAGGAGTATTAAACATTCATTAAACGTCCAGGAGAATAAGCAGTTGTTTTCTAAGAACTCCATGTTAAAGAAGTCTGGTAAATAAGACAAATAACGATGAGGAAAGTGGAATATTTAGATTTACACAGACACGATCATCCAGAAAATCTAATTATGGAGGAAAATATAACGGTAAGGAGCAAGAGAGGTAAACTACAAATTTTACAAATATAGATGCTTTATTCTATTACAAATACTCTAACAAATTACTTATTTTCTTCCTTGAGTACACTTCTAATTTTTCTCGTGTAAATTTTCATTGTTGTGCTATTTCTTTATATCACTCTTTGCATTAATTTGTTTAATTTTACAATTTCTTCTATTAGCTTTTCACTCGCGTATATGGCGAGGTGGAGAGGCTTCTGTACTGCCATGAACGCATAGAACGTATCTGTTTGCCACTGTAATTATGTGGCTGTATTATATTAGACTTCAAACATTCCACAGTCTCACCCTCATTGTTTTCTTCAGTCCGATAGCAGAGCGTTCCATAATAGTGCTGTAAGATAGGTCCTGGTTATACATTTCAAATATCTAATTTGTTTCATGAATGTAGTTTCAACAACCTGAGAAATAATCGAAATTTCATTTTTAATTGTAACTGAAAACCCATATAGAAATGCCATGTAAAACACATGCAAATCCTTTAAGAGCTATGTATACTGGTCTGATTCTGGCCGTCTCATGCATGAAATTCTACGCATGGCCGTTATTAACTATTCGTTTCTGTGTGCTAACTGGAATTTCGCGATATAAATAACGCATCTAATGGAGTTCTCTCACCGACACTTACTTCTCCCGTTTTGACAGCCTATTTTCCACTGCGATGTATACATGTAACAGTGTTTATATATATATATATATATATATATATATATATATATATATATATATATATATATATATATATATATATATATATATATATATATATGTAAGGCAATTTCCGTCTGTATGTCATTTATGCGTTCGCGAACGGTCCATCCGATTGAGATGAAATTTTCTACACGTCTTCCTCTCATTCCCGCGATGCCAACTGTCATAGTTTTTTTTAGTGTACAACCATATTTAATTAATATTACTTAATATTTAATTTACATTATAATGTAAATATAGCGAGGGGACATAACTCCTAATAGAATTGCTATATATGTAAAATTGTTGCATATTTCTCAAATAGGTGGACCTTTTCGCTGCAGTTATCTGCAGGCATATGCGTTATAATCCTCCTCCTCCTCTCCCCTCCTCCTCCTCCTCCTCCTACCCTCTTCCTCCTCCCTCTCCCTACTCCTCCTCTTCCATCCTCCTCCTCCCTCTTTCTCCTCACTCCTCGCTCTCCTCCTCCTCCCTCCTCCTCCTCCTCCTCCTCCTCCTCCTCCTCCTAATAACTCCTTCTCCATCCTCCTCCGCCTCCTCCTCCTCCTCTCTCCTCCTCCTCCCTCCTCCTCCCCCTCCTCCTGCCTCCTCTTTCGTTCTCTTCCTCCCTCCTCCTCCTCTCTCTTCCCTCCTCCCTCCTCCTCCTCCTCCTCCCTCTTACTCATCCTCCCTCCCCTCCCTCCTCCTCCTCCCTTCTCCTCCTTTCTCCTTCTCCCTCCTCCTCCCTCTTATTTCTCCTCCTCACTCTTCCTCCTCCTCCTCCTCCCCTCCTCCTCCTCCCTCCTCCTCCTCTCTCCTCCTCCCTCCTCCCCCTCCTCCTCCCTTTTCTTCCTCCCTCCTTCTCCCTCCTCCTCCCTCTTCCTCCTCCTCCTTCTCCCTCCTCCTCCCTCCTCCCTTCTCCCTCTTCCTCCGCTCTCCTCCTCTCTCCTCCTCCTCCCTCCTCCTCCTCCCTCCTCTTTCTCCTTCCTCCTCCCTCCTCCTCCATCTTCCTCCTTCTCCTCCCTCCTCCTCCCTCCTCCTCCCTCCCCTCCTCCAACCTCCTACTAATCCCTCCTCCTCCCTCCTACTCCTCCCTCCTCCTCCTGTCTCCTCCTCCTCCCTCCGCCTTCCTCTTCTTCCCTCTTCCTCCTCCTCCCTCCTCCTCCACCTCTCTCTTCCTCCTCCTTCCTCTACTCCTCCTTTTTCTTCTTCTGCTGCTGCTGCCGCCGCTCAATTTATCCAAGTTAATTGTTGGGGGAAGATGTAAAGATCTTTCAAGTGCTCTTTCTAATATTTTTTGTAAGTTGGTCTTCGTTTATCTAAGGTTGTTCTAACTGCAACCAATAAATGCAATAAATGATTAGACAGACAGGCAGACAGACAGTCAGAGAGGGAGGGACACACAAACAGACAGACAGACAGACAGACAGACAGTCGGGAACGGGAACTTATATGACTACTTATATGAATTAAATGAGATGCTCTCCCTCAGGGGCTGGGCGAAGCCGGCCCGAGTCAGACAGACAGACAGCCAGACAGACAGATAGACAGATAGACAGACAGATAGATAGTCGGGAACGGGAGCTTATATGACTACTTATATGAATTAAATGAGATACTCCCCACCAGGGGCTAGGAGAAGCCGGGCCGGGTCAGACAGACAGACAGACAGACAGACAGACAGACAGACAGACAGACAGACAGACAGATAGATAGTCGGGAACGGGAACGGGAGCTTATATGACTACTTATATGATTTAAATGAGATGCTCTCCACCAGGGGCTGCGGGCCGGGTCAGACAGACAGATAGACAGAAAGACAGACAGATAGATAGACAGACAGACATACAGATAGTCGGGAACGGGAACGGGAGCTTATATGACTACTTATATGATTTAAATGAGATGCTCTCCACCAGGAGCTGGGCGAAGCCGGGCCGGGTCAGACAGACAGACAGACAGAAAGACAGACAGATAGATAGACAGACAGACAGACAGATAGTCGGGAACGGGAACGGGAGCTTATATGACTACTTATATGATTTAAATGAGATGCTCCCCACCAGGGACTGGGTGAAACCGGGCCGGGTCAGACAGACAGACAGACAGACAGACAGACAGACAGACAGACAGACAGACAGACATATCCCCACCAGGGTCTGGGCGAAGCAGGGTCAGCTAGTATATATATATATATATATATATATATATATATATATATATATATATATATATAATATATATATATATATATATATATATATATATATATATATATATATATATATATATATATATACTGAAATGAATTGATGTGCGTTTAGGGTTGCACTAGAGGGCAGAATCACAACCTTCTAGTAAAGTATAACCGTAAACGAGGTATCAATGAAATTAACAGAGAATTACAGACCAAGGGACAAATAACAGAAATTTGAGCGGACAAATAATCATCTGTTTCAACTCGGTAATTTACGGTAATCTGTTCATGACACTATCTCAAAGGGGTTAATTATACCGTGCATTCGGTATTTCACTTTTAGTTTTTATTTACATACACTGCACTGTGTGACCTAGTCACTTGGGCTATTGTATACTCCTTTTCTGTGTTTTATAAAACTGAAGCACACTTTTATGTGCCTCTCCCGTTCTATATAATCTGCTAAAAGAAAGTTACTTGTATACCCCCAGAGCTGTATTGGTATATGGTGTTAGTCCAATATTTTATAGTCCAATCGTTACTCGGTAGGGGATATAGTCAATGTCACGCCAGCAGACTTTACTTTCCGGAACATTTCCTGGCACCCATTTTAAGCTGGGTCGATTCGGGAGCCCATGTAAATTTAAAAAACTTCCGACTCGATGGAGATTCGAAATACATTAGAACCGGGCCGACTGGCAAGCGTGTACCAGGGATTCCTTATATATTTTGACTCATGCTACTTTTCTTCTCTTTGCATATTTGTAATTACATATTTGAGCGCACGAAAGATTGGCAGGAGACGCCAGAAATGAGACGTAACCATTATGGCAATTCACACTGTCACAATACGAGAGTAAGTTAATAAGTAAGTCACAAATTGCTGTAGAAAAATAACTAAACATGATAACAACTTGAAACCAGTTTATTTTTATACATATATTGTCCCTTTATTTCTCAACATAATTTCCACCAACATTGATGCACTTGTCCCATCGTTTTATAAGGCCTCCTAAACCGGCTGCATTGAACTGAGTTTTCTAAACCACGTTTTCACGTCACATTCAACTTCGGCGTCATTCGTGAAATGTCTCCTGCCAAGGTGGGTTGCCAGTGTTTATGCTGACAAATGTTCGTAAAGCGGTGCATTGCTGGGTAGAAAACGCTAAGCGGGCGAGTCAATAAGTAAGTCACACAGTTCTGTGGGATGGCCGGTAAATTAAAACAAAACACGCAATTCTATGCAGCCGATTTTGGAGGACTGATAAAACGATGGGATAAATGCATCAATGTTGATGGAAATTATGTTGAGAAATAAAGGGAATATAATCATATGTATAAAAATAAACTGGTTTCAAGTTGTTATCATGTGTAGTTATTTTTCTACAGCAGCCATTTGTGACTTACTTATTAACTTACCCTCATACAAAGCGGATGTAGTCACAGAGGAAGCAAGATTTCTTTAGTGTTAAAAGCATAAGAGTATATAGCGCAATGTTTGTGATTCATAATAGAAATTTAAACAAAATACACACACACATCATTTCTTGCTGGGAAATAGAAGCGTTTATTACGCTTGTTTTCTATTACCCGTCTTTTGGTCATCCTTGTAATCTTTTCATTTGATCTCTCGCAATTATAATATGGAGTGTTACTCGATCCATCTCCCGTGTATTGCCCGGGGCCCATAAGGGAAGCAAAGAATAGCAACACTGTAGCCTACCATGCATGTCGTAAGAGGCGACTAAGGAGGCTTGATGGTTCCGTCGCCCTGCTACTGAGTGAGTGCGTGGCGCGACACGGTGAGCTGTGAGTTTCGTGTGAAATGCTTTTGAATCTGCCCGAGGTTTTTTGGTACGTGACTGCATGTTCGGAGCGATGGTAGATGACTATGTCCCAGAGTTGACCGGTTTTTGCCTTATGCAGAAATGCGTGGCTGCTGGGCTTCTGGTTGACTGCCACTGCCATCGACGATGAACTGTATTTTCGTGGACTGTGGGTGAACATCTAGGAAACATCCATATGGGAAAATGACTGCCGATTCCATCAAAGATGAACTGGGTGTTTCGTTGGGGACTATTGTGTTAACATTCTGGGGGCGGCATTATGCACAGTGTATCTGTGCGAGCTGTTGTTTGTCGAGACTCCTGTCTTTTCCACTTTTCACATTGGACAGTGGGGAGCTGGCACAGGAACGGAGCATAATGGGGACAAACCGTTGCTATGAGGTTGGAACTACGACTAACTAACTAACTAACTAACTAACTAACTAACTAACTAACTAACTAACTAACTAACTAACTAACTAATTAACTAACTAACTAATTAACTAACTAACTAACTAACTAACTAACTAACTAACTAACTAACTAACTAATTAATTAACTAACTAACTAACTAACTAACTAACTAACTAACTAACTAACTAACTAATTAACTAACTAACTAACTAACTAACTAACTAACTAACTAACTAATTAACTAACTAACTAACTAACTAACTAACTAACTAACTAACTAACTAACTAACTAACTAACTAACTAACTAACTAACTAACTAACTAACTAACTAATTAACTAACTAACTAATTAATTAACTAACTAACTAACTAACTAACTAATTAACTAACTAACTAATTAATTAACTAACTAACTAACTAACTAATTAACTAACTAACTAATTAACTAACTAACTAACTAATTAACTAACTAACTAATTAACTAACTAACTAATTAACTAACTAACTAATTAATTAACTAACTAACTAACTAACTAATTAACTAACTAACTAATTAATTAACTAACTAACTAACTAACTAACTAACTAACTAACTAACTAACTAACTAACTAACTAACTAATTAACTAACTAACTAATTAATTAACTAACTAACTAACTAACTCGATCCATGATTGTACTGCTTTTTCCCATTTCATGGTAAGGGCACGTGGCTAAGTTTACTGCTATAAGCACCGGACCCCTTAGCAAACTGAATGCGAAGCCACTCCGATGATAGCAAAGCCTCGGATATCCAACTACCCTTAGACGTGCGTATAAAGTGTTTCTTTACACTATTGCTCATTCACAGTTAACATTTATATTATACAACACCATGTTGGAGGTTTGGTTTGGAGATTAAGTTTAACCCTTAAGTTCCATGCATTGATATTCTGGTAGTCTGAGATCTGAAAATAGCTTATATATATATATATATATATATATATATATATATATATATATATATATATATATATATATATATATATATATATATATATATATATATATATATATATATATATATATATATATATATATAAGAGTAACGGTTGGTAGATAATGTTCTCTCGTGCTGATACCCAAATTTCATCGCAGCGGGGAATATGTTGCAGAGGTCCCCTTCTCCTCTAAGTTAAGAAAAAACAACGGGTGTGCAGGACAGATACTGGAGCTTCACACAGCGATCTCTGGAAACATGTCGAAGATGTAAATTTGTTTTCTATTGTCGAAGATATCTGCTGTCTCCACTTTTTTCGCGTGAATTCTGTCAGTTCCAATCCCGTTCAGAAAGAAATTGCAAACTCACCATCATCATCATCAAATGTCATGGCAGCTGGCCTGGGCGTTCATGACTTTCCACAGATCTCCGTCACTGGTTTTCTGGATCAACTCTACTGATGATATTCCTCCATGCCACCGTTTCAATCCACCCACAATTATTTCTCTTGGTCTGCCTCTGCCTCTCTTCCCCTCGATCTTTCCAGTTGTCACAATGTTCTCCTATGCCTCTCTTCTCATCACATGACCAACGAAAGCTGTTTGTCTCTTTCTTAGTGGCGTATGTAATGTTCTAGTTTCATTAGCCTCTTTCAAGCAATCGTTGTTTTGATTTTGACAGTCCAAGGAATTCGCAACATTCGTCTCAGGAACCATATCTCTGTTGCTTCCAATTTCTTCCTAATTTGTTAATTTACATTCCATGATTAACTACCATGCAGCAAAACAGATTCAATATAGCATTTCAGCACTCTTATCTCTTACATTTAATGATAGTGACTTATTGCGTAAAATACTCTTAATTTTCTGAAATGCAGCTCTTGCTTGCCCTATTCTGCTCTTAATCTTTTTTGTGCATCTTCCATCTGATGTTATAAATGCCTCTAAGTATTTACAATTATCCTCTTGTTAAAGAATATTTCCTTCTATTTCTTTTCATGCAACATGTTGGTGTCACATTTTTTTAAATATCAACTTTGTTACTGTTTTCTTGCTATTCAAGGCCAGTCCTTTCTTGGCACTCTCTTTTGCTAAAATGTTCAACAATTTGTATAGATCTGTTGCATTATCTGCCACCAATTCTGTGCCATCTACATTGCGTATATTTTATTTTATATTACAACCTCTGATTAGTATTCCTTGCTTATCTTTGATCTCTCTCATTATTACTTCGCTATAGAGGGACAAGTGATCTGAACGTAAAATTACTCAGAAAATTGCTCACAAAACCATTCCAATAGAACATACTTTTTTCTTGAAATGTAATTCTCGTTTTAATGAAATGTTAATAATAAATTCCAACTGCTTAACCTGTTACGTAGACTAACAACAACTGTCCCACAAGAGGAAAAGACGAAATCAGAAACAAGTCAAGATGCGCAGACTAACAAGCTCTTTTAGTCATTACTACATTGCTGCTACACAACAGTTGTCTCCGAAGAAATTATGCTTTATAACTAATTCCCATAGTCAAGTGAAACTGACGACAGTCGTTAACACGTCTTAATTCTACTTCTGTCTTTGATTCTTCATTGAGACATAGGTCCTCAAACAAATCAAGCCGTTTTGTTATCTCATGCAACATCAGCCATGTCCGCCCAATGTTATTAATCTGTCTGTAATTCTCTTCTGCAAGTTATTTAAGTCACTGGAATGTGTTTCGTTCTCTCCATGAGCTCTGTATACGTGATTATGTCACACCATTTTATTGCCACTATTCTGCATAGACACCAATAAGTGAATGTTTGTAGTTCATTTGTAATGCTTTAGTTGTTCTCTATATTTCTGGCCAATACAGTAGTACAGTATTCATTTAATATCGGAGCTAAGAATTCTTGAGATAGTTTGGTGCCTTGTTTAACTTGCTTTAACGTCCACATATTTCCTAGAGCTATGACAGTTTCACTTGTCTTATGTATTATTATTTTAGTGCCGCTATTTGTTCTCTCAATGTTTTCCACATTGCCTCCCAAATAGGTGTATGAACCCGCCCTATGACGTGGCGGTTTACCAAGTGAGATAGGGGTGCTATTAACTTAGTTTATTCTCAAGACCAGTGTCTTACCTTTATGAATTTGTAGACCAAATTGTTGTGAAATGTCTCTTAGAGCGTGATTAGTTTATCCTGCATTTTATTACGTATGTGTCACAGGAGTACAATGTCATCTGCGAAGCCCATATCATCACGTTGCTTTGTTAGAGTAAAATTAATTTAAACGAACGTCTCTCTCTCTCTCTCT
>JACEFZ010000061.1:0-35268 GCA_014155875.1 Cepaea nemoralis | reverse complement strand
CTAATTTGGGGAATGCACCACAGTAGGCCACGCTGACCTTGAAAGGCCCATCACGTACTGAAACATTACCATCATCTCATACCCCTCAGCTTCTAAAATTACCAGTATTCATCTGGAATTTGGCCTTTTTGTAAATGGCTGAACCCGCCAATCCCAGACACACCCATCACTATAAAAACGGACCCAGAATTTTTTCCTACCGACGGGCCAATGATTCCTGGCATTTCCCTAAAAATTTTGATTCATAAAGACTGTGGTCCATGGAACGGGGTGTGTGACAGAAGGCTTTTATACATACAACCAGTACCTGAAAGCAAGGAGGGACTTCTCATTTGGTGAGCGATATGTGGACAGAGCGGACCTTGACTACAGCTTGGTCTATGATGTAAAGCCTTGATGCTCTGTGTCTGAAACTTTATCCGTGTTGTGTCTGTTAGAACTATCTGTGTTAACTGCCTTGATGTTTTCCTGTGCTGTCCTTTATTGATTTAATAAATCATTTTTAGTTTATTCCAAAGATCACTGCGTTATATATATGGATCAGCCAGAAGAACACTGCAGGAATAGGTCCCTAGGTCGAAAGAAGAGTGACAGTGAGTCCAGGGGAAAACGGAGGAGGGTTGGCAGGTAAAGACCTATCCCAGCCAGGGCTATAGAAGATATTTGAAATATTGTGACCGGGCTATTTGGGACCCTCCACGTAGCTTGTTACAATTTCTGGGGGCTCGTCCGGGATACTGGTCGATCTTCTCTTTGTGTTCATCGAACGGGAGTAATGGGAACTTCATTGCCTGATATGGACCGCCACTAGAAGTTGTTGAGACCGGTAGAACTGCGCCTCCAACTGCACCCTCGCTTTCCTTGGCCGTTTTAGCTTTCAGCTCCAACTCCCTCATACGAAACTCATGGTCTCTGACTGCCTGCTCGGCCTCCATCTTCCTAGCCTCCGCCTCAATTTTCTTGGCTTCGCGCACAGCCTGTCTGAAGTCTCTTTCCACTTCCTGCACATACTTCTGTAACTCCGCTCCATCATAGCCCATCTCACGCCCTGTAGCCTGTACGTCAGCGACATTAAACCCAGTTGATGCCATCCTAAACTCAGAGGGAAAGTGCCCAAGAAATTGTATAGAAAATGATTATCTCACATAACCAAAATATATATATTACACGACCACAACACGTCGTATGTCGGTCAGTCTGTGTCAGGAAGAGTATAGACAATAGCCAGGCACGGTAGGCAGAACCTATTGATAGTAGACAAGAATATCTGTCCCCTATCACTAAATCAGCCAGAACTCCACCAGGATTTCAAATATCCCGCGACGTGCCCCCAGAAATTGTAACACGCTACGTGGAGGGTCCCAAATAGCCCTGTCACAATATTTCAAAATTGTTCTCTTTATATATCCCTGGCTGGGATAGGTCTTTACCTGCCAACCCTCCTCCGTTTTCCCCGGACTCACTGTCACTCTTTCTTTCGACCTAAGGACCTATTTCCTGCAATGTTCTTCTGGCTGATCCATATATATAACACAGTGATCGTTGGAATAAACTAAAACTTGATTTATTAAATCAATAAAGGACAGCACAGGAAAACATCAAGGCAGTTAACACAGATAGTTCTAAACAGACACCACACAGATAAGTTCAGGCACATAGCCTCAAGTAGCCATAGTCACAGACCCAGCTTCAAATACTGTCCGATCTGTCCATATACGTCTCACCCTGTGTGCTGGAATCTCCTTCCTTCCAGGTAATTGGTTGTAACTTCCACAGGCTTCTGTAGAATCAAATCCACTGGTTGTTGAGGAATTGTTCATGGACTTAACCTATCTAGGTGTCTATTCATGTCCGGAACAAAATGGGTAGGACTGATAATCATGCGTAGACACAACTTTGAAGTGGAATGCTCTCGGGCCTATGTCAATGAAAGGACCCGAGATGCCCCATTACTGCAAATTGTCATTCTTTATTCGTTTGCGAGATAATCATGCGTAGTCTCAACCAGCATTGAACTGTTCTCGGGCCTATGTCATTTCCTCAAGATATGCCCTTGCCTCTCTCTCAGAGTTAGGCACACCATGGGTGATATGGCTCAGACATTGACCTGGCTTCATCAGACGTATTTGGCTCTAGCACAGAAGCTGTGTGGATACTGTCCGATTTGGTTACGTCCAACACAAGAGGACCCTGGAGATAACAAACAATATTGAGCGACTGGGCGGACTCATGCATCACACAATCCTAAAGACCAATAGGGTATCAGTTAATATATTTTACATATACCTGACCTGTCAGGTAGCCCCTGGATTGGCTACGTCCGGGCTTGAGTCGACCTCCAGCTGGGTGAAGTCAGATTGTCCACCCTAGGAACGTTTTGTCTACAAGACACACATTCCACACTCATACCAAGCCTTTATTATTATTGGGCACATTCATTTCCATGCTTTCCTCTCACTTGCAAACCATGCCTTTCTCGCACCTAAGATCTTGTGGTGTGGTGCGCCCAGCAATCGGTGTGTTTCTCCCCCCTAAGTGGGGTTATATGGCACACCGTGTATTTCCCCATTCAAAGAAGATACTACCCCCTCCCGGCCGCCGCTCTCGACTGAGCTGTCGCCCCAATGTACCGGCATTGCCCTGCACAAGCCAAGGGGTAGATAAGTTCAGGTTCTCTCAGTGAGATAGAGGAGTCCATTATCCTCCCGACATCATCCTATCGAGTGACAGACGAAAGAGATAGTCCTGTGGCTAGCCTCTTCTGGCTCAAGAAGATAGATCATAGATTACTATAGCTATCCAATGATGATATTCCACAGAAAGATGACCAGATGCCCAATTCAAGCCGTAAACAGAAAGATAGCAACAGCTCATCTGACGCCAAGAACAAATGAAATCCTCTGGGGAGATATATTGTTCCGTTTCACTTCCCCGGCTATGCCAAGAACAAGACGCCCATTTAGATTGCCAACGGTCAACCAACTCTTCATTGGTTATGATTGGCTTTTCGCCAATTCATCTTCCCCTTTGAGACAAAATACATTTATAAGTCCAGGTCTGTCTGGACCACCCACAACCCAAGTTTACCTTTCAAAATGTCTCAGTAGTAGTTGCACTTCTGTCGTTATCTTTAATTAACTTTGACAAGTTGCAACTTGCAAACGGTAGGTGTTGGCACGGCCATCAATTGACCAGCCGCTGCACCAGTGCACATTTGACGCAAGGCGCTCCTTCGGGACTACCCGAAAGGAAAGACCAATATATACTCGCTCCATGTAAAGATTGTGGTATGAAGATAACCCAAAGAACCATCTTTCATGGAGAATTGAGCGAACAAGAGAACTGAGAGCTTCCGAAAGCCGGTTCCCCCTGTTTACCCAAACTAAAAGAATGCATAAGGACATGGACCACTGGCGTTTCGCTACAGCGTCCTTTGGTTTACGAGTTAAATGTTTCGGAGACTCCTGTGGATCGTCGCTTTCGTCGCTACGGAGTTCGTGCTTTGTGCGACGCTTTCCGCGCTGAGGAAAGTGACCGAGCCATATGGGATCAAACCCAGTGCAATGAAGTCGACCCTGTCGACTTTTAAGCGGCTTTATTGAGAAAAGGGGGTGAAAATTATTTTGAATTTCCACTTACCAAGATTCCTTCATCTATGATGATAATCCATTAAAATTCCCCAAATAATTATAAACTTTTCTTCTTCTCAAATATCACAAAAATTGCTCCTTGACACCATCAAACTATTCATGGCACCTATTTTGAAGCGTTTCATGTTCATATAAAACTGATCCACTAGGTCAGTCAAATACTTGGCAGAGGTGTACGAATTGTATTCAATTAAAGATTGAGAACCAATATATATGTATACCATTTACATTATTAATTATCACATACAGTAATACTCAGCTTATTTGTGATAGACTGCAAAGTAAACTGTGTGGCCTCTCATTGAAATCTGAGCAAACATTACTCGACCTGTGTCATTTAGCTAGACTTGATTTAGCTTTCTGCACATAACGCAGATTATGTTGCTTTCACAATCCTCACTAGACGAATACCTGCCGAACTGGCACTCACGAGCAGACTCACAAGAGTAGCATAGGACGGGTCCTATCATGTCCGTTTTTGTGGTGGTGGTTGTGGTGGTGGTGGTGGACATTATATTATCACTAAATATCGATTTTCCACCAAAAGGGTGATAACTCCTGATGACCATTATTGTTTTTTTAAATCGATTTTTTAAAAAGGGGGTGTGGTCGAATGACTCATCAGAGTGAGTGTGACGGGTATGGTCAAGAGACCTGTCGGTTTGTGTAGGGGAGGGTACTATAATGATGTGGGGGAGGTGGACATGGACAAGTGACCCCTCGAGGTGCACAACATAAAAATACAACATAAAACATTCAAAATAACAAACAACTCAAAGAAGATATATAATATTTGTAATAAAGGGAAAACATGTATAGACAAACAATATAATGAGTATTGAACATTACATATTTAAATGAGAAGAGCTTTGGTGGATATACTATCAGTTGGCACTCATTAAAACCCACATTTTTTTGTTGTGGAGATAAAACTGTCCGCTGATTGTTAAAAGTATGGTTTAGTATCATAGAGTTTTAAGTGAGAGAGTTTAAGTTTTAAGAGAGAGGCTTAAGTTGGAACATCATAAATATATATGCCACAGTAGACTGTTTTGTCAGAAAGGAACACTGGGACTGGCTTGAGGAATTATAGGAATTACCAGGTGATAGGCTACTCATATGTGGAGACTTCAATGCTAGGAACAGAGACTGGGACAGTAGTGGAGAAAACCGACAGGGAATTGCCCTTACGGATGCCATGGTGGACTCCGATGTGGTCTGCATAAATGATGGTAGGCCAACTAGAATGGCAATGAGGCCTGGCGATGCAGACACATCTATTGACTTGGCATTTGTCTCCCAGTCATCAGCCATTGATGTAAAGTGAATTGTTTTGAATGACCATGGGAGGGATCACATGTCACGCTCAGTCCTGATATCTAAATCCAGGACAGTTAAAGCTGGGAGAGTGAGCAAGACCTTCCTGTATGAGTGGACCGATAGCTTTCTTGGGCGCCTCGGACAGGGGGCATGTAACAGGACTGTTAAAACTTCTTTTTTGCATCCCCCCATGGTGGACCCCAGAAGTAGACCATGCTTGGAAAGCAAAGAGAGCTGCAGTGAAGCAGCTAAGGAAAGTGCGACAGACACCCCGAAGCTCACGAGAGGAAATGGACACAGCAGAAAGTATCAAGAAAGACAAGGTGGAGGTTTTCAAGTGCTGTGCTGCAGAGGCCAAAAACGCAAAATGGGAATGTTTCATGAAGGAGATTCGAGGTGATAAAACACTGCAAAAATTCTGGAAACTGCACAGACAAATGCAAAGAAAAGATCGGCCTATGACAGTGGGAACAATTTATAGAGATGGTGGTATGCGCGTGACAACAGACAAAGAGAAGGGGGAGGCGTTTCTCCGGAAATTTTTATAGCAGACCAATCATAATAATGCAGACACCAGGAATGCAGTTTTGTGGTGCTCGCTGGACAACAGGATTGTGATATCTGATGTCTCATGCCTCACGATAGATAATAGAAGCGTCAACAGAGAGAACAAACTGAAGTATTTGGGAATCACATTTGACAGGAGCCTGTCCTTCAAGGACCATGTGTGACAAGGTATCAAAAGGGACTCAATGCTCTTAAAACTATGGCTGCAATGGACACAGAGCAGAGAATGCTTTTCACACTATACCAGCATTTGCTCCTCTCAGTGATTGATTATGGACTAGGACTGCTCACTGTCTCAAAGAGTCAGCTGGTGAAATTAGAGAGCATACAGAAGGAAGCTATGTGGGTCATTCTGGGATGCACCAGAGACACCCCAGTAGTGTGCATGCGTTACATCCTTGGTCTGCCAACTGTTGCTGGTGGGCTCAAAGTGATAAAGGCGAAGGCATACCTCAGAGTAGCTGCAGACACAGATCACCCGTTGCCTGAGGCGCTGGATGCAGTTAAGGGTCAGTGACTGATAAGAGGTGTCAGCGTCTCACACGCACACAGGTATTCAAAATCCTTCACACGCACTCAAGAAGACATCAGTCATACGCGTGGTATTACTGTTTATTCAGGAGAACCTGATTATCGTTACAATGCACACACAAGGCGGTTACATATTTATATACAAAAGTGCCGCCTTACAAATACTTATAGCACTCAAGCAATTACACAATCCCTACACTCAGATACTCGCTCTCTTCAACCATGGCAACGCCAGCTAGCACTCTCGCAAAGCTATACACTTGCTCTAGAAACACAAAACGTCCTTCCTCTAAACTGTCCGAGTCCCAGTCTGACGTTTTCACCCTGGTCGGTTGGTCTCGTGATACTGGACCCCGTGTCTCTCGTGACAACCTGGGCTGTCTCAACAGTCACGTCGTACTGCAATCCGCCCGTGTTGGGTTGGGTCGTTCAGTGTAATGCTCTCTAGTCAATTCAGGACAGAGTCCCGTCGACTTGTGTCCCCTTTTATAACTAGGTCTTGTCCTGTCTATGACCACTGTGTCCCCACCTATGTCCTGTCTCTAATCTCTCTATTGTCCTGTAGATGTCCTGTCTTATGACATCCCTGCGCCCTTACCTATGTCCTGTCTATCGTTATCTCTGTAGTCCCTGCCTATGTCCTGACTCTATTCTGTCCCTTGTCCTCTCTATGTCCTGTCTCTATTCCCCAACACTCTGACATCCTCCCCTGCTTCCCGTGTATTGTGTCACCAAATTCATTCCAAGAACTGTGACACAATGTCGTCGTTTTATTTTTTTTTTGGTTTGCATATCCTTTACAGGACATTGCTGTCAACACCAGCATCTTTCAGCTGTATGTTGATTTCTTGGCAAGATTACGCTCAGTAATTTGCCATTGCTTTCTGAGCGGCCGGCTCACATACCCTGTAAGTTACCAATGCGATTCGAACCACTGCTGATTCTCACCGTCATCACGTCACCGACGAGAGTATACGAGATTACGGAGAAAAGTCATAACCTCTAAGCCACGAAGCCGGCTAATGTCATATGCCTATGCATATAAAATTAGTCTGAACTAATTTGTCAGTAAGTTGTGGGAATTGATCAGTCACTCTGTTTGGGTACCACTGTGATTTATAAGGGTATGATACACTGTTGAAGCATCCACCCACTGGTCTATCATCAGCTTAACATCCTTGATATGTTGCCAAGAGTCAACTACTCTCTTACATCTTACTACTGGAAGCTGTTAAACGGACCAAGGTATATTGTCTTATACTTATGGTTGCCCAATAAAAGGCAACACCTTTCATACACCCAAAAAAAATGGTGCCCGGAAACAATGTCTCTTTTAACGGAGACTAATCATGGATATATTATCCAAGGCTTCCATAAAATGTTACATCAACATCTTTGTTCAAGATCTGTGTTCACTGATTTACACCTATCTAGCTCCCGCTTGTTGGTAGATTTTCTCTTGTGGAGTCATCACCTTTATTAATCCCTTGTGTCCCTTGTATAAGTGTAATCTCCCTTTCTTAGTAAGTGGTGTTTGCACGTTATATGTTCGTATTATGTTAGTTTACGTGTTCTGTTAATACTCATGTGTGTTTTAATTACAAACATAGGTGTATGTTTATAATCTGTGTACTTTTGGTCTTCAAGTGTCATCAGGTAGGTCACTACATCCCACAAATGAAGGTTTATGCTCAATTTTTGAGATGAGTTACCGAACTGTGATTCTTGAAAATATAATCATAGTTGCAATGTAATACTAATGTCGACACATATAAAAACAATGAACACTCACATGTGTTGCAAACAGACGAAGACAAATCATTACGAAAATGCATATGTGCAAAAAAGTGCACCAATTATTTACACGTCTTCTTTTAATACATTCATTCCTTCTTTTATACACTTTTCACTCAGTCATTCACACTATGCATTGTTAAAAATTTTTATCATATTTAAATAAAATACGCACGTTTTCAAGTTAATAAAACGAGCTCATTTACTCTTATAATTAAGATACTTTATAACATGTTTGTTTGATTGCTCTAGGCAATCAGCAAGGGGAGAAACTCTAATTATTACTGTAAGTTTTTGTAATTTCCATCTAAGAGATGTTTTAAATTAAAGAAATGTAATTAAACAAAATGGATGACTATCCTCTAAACTTTCTTCTGTTACCTTATGTCTAAACTTTGTTTCTGTTTCATCTGTAATTAGTTAATTATTTAAGCAATTTATAACTGAATTTATCTTAAGAGTTATGTACTTTACTATCTGATGAACTGGTATTACTAATATTTATCAAAGTTGTCTTCTATAAAATATCTAACTATAGCTATATTAATTTGCTGTTATATCTCTCATGGGGAAAATTTATATGAATGTGCAACTACAATAAAAGAATCCCAATTATTTACATATAATCTAAACTAACTATTTAAAGTAATCTAATCTAATTATTTACACTAATTAATTATGTAGTCGTTCTAGGTTACGTGAGATGTTGTCTTGTCGTTGATCTGCTCGACTGGAAGGTCTGAGGGCCTTGTAAGCAAGTCGGCAAAAATGTTCTTTGAACCCTTGATGTGTTTGATGGAGAACGAATAATTCTGTAGAATCAGGGCCCATTGGTAAATACGGTTGTTTTTGGGCTGTCCTTTCTCGATCACCATCAATGGGGAATTGTCTGTCTCTATGAGGAAGTGTGTCCCGGCAAGGTATTTTGTCAGTTTACTGACACAGTACACAATTGCGAGGGCCTCAAGCTGGGAAACGCCATAGCATGACTCTGCTGGGGTTAGTTTCCTGCTGGCATAAACTATTGGATGGTTTATGTTATCGTAGGCTTGGAGTAACATGTCTGATATTGTTGTGGCACTCGCGTCAGTCCTGAGAGTATACGAAACGTCTTTATTAGGCAAACGCAAAATATGGATATTGCTGAAGTAATATTTCAATTGAGGCAATGCATTTTTTAAATAAGCACTCTGTACATCAATTTTTGAATTAGATCTTAAAAGATCTGAAAAAAACATCTGGTGATTTGTGCTAAGTTCGGTGTGAACTTGTTGTAATAATTCACCAGGCCTAATAGGCTTCTAATTTGCTTTTTAGTCATAGTCATCATGAGTTTTAAGATCTTGGTCACGATTTTATCATCAGTACTCAATTATCATCAGTACTTTAGATATTTTATGGCCTAGAAATTCAATTTCATCAAATGCCAAACTTTTGTCGGTTTCACAGTGAGTCCAAACAATTTTATTCTGTCGACAATTTGTTTTACAATTGGCGTTTGAGTTACCTTTATAGGTATTACATTCCAGTGGAATGAGATGGTAAACTTTGTTTCACATACATCATACAAAAATGGTGGAAAAATATTTCTTATTACTGATGTTGTAAGCAACATTACTAGGTTCATCAGCAGAAATATGGTTGTTTTTTATTGTAGTTGGTAAGCGCACAGTATCAACCCCGGCAAGGAATGGGTGCCGGTGCCTCCAGCTTTTAAGTGCACTTTCTCCTGCATTATCACACTCGACAGACGGTGCAGAGAGCAGAACCCTGCCGCTGTCAATGCAGAGGTTAACGCGCTCATCTATGAACACTCAGATAGCCCCGAAGTGCTCATCTATACAGATGGATCTGTGGTAAAGCAGCAGAGAAGTGCGTGGGCATTTACAGCCCGTTCAGCGGGCCTGAACCGTTCAAGAATCCAGTGGTGCCCACTCTATGACTACGAGCAGCATGACGATGGAGGTGATGGCAGTTACACAGGCTTTCATATGGCTGGAGTCACAGCATTATACCAACGTGTGTGTACTAAGTGATTCAATGAGCATGATTCAGAAGGTCGAAGCTGGATCTGTACGTAGACAGTGGACTGAATCGCTGCGGAAGTCTGTTGTCCGTAAAGTCACCTTCATCTTCGTCCCGGGACATGCGGGAGTCGAGGGAAATGAACGAGCTGACAAACTGGCTGGCTCTGCACCCCCTGTAGATGGCCAGCCCATGGATCGTGCCGATGTTATTAACGTCCTTAAAGATATGGCGAGAACAGAGGACTTTGACGTCAATGATTCCACATCACTGTCCAGGAAGAAAGACCTGGGAGTAAGAATCGGCACAGCCAGACGCGAGAGGTACATCGGGAAAACAAAGCGCCTCATCAACCAACACAGAACTGGCACTATTAGCCACCGGACGCTGATGCATATGCTGGGGGGAGGATCTGAGCACCTATGGACATGTCCGGAGTGCAACAAAGATACCCCAACTGATAACTGAACTAACTAACTGAAGCGCACAGTGCTATCAATAAAGCTCTTAGCAACATCATTAATACAACTGAGATGGAGATGGTTGTATTATATAATGGTAAGATTCTGTTCTGAGTTACATCTTTTTTATTATGCCCCTTGAAAGGCATGTCATTGTCTGATGTGTTGATGTCTGTGTTTTTCAGACTGTATTGTCTGCTAGAACAAGAATGTAGGGCATCTACTTTTCGTTCTAAGTACGGTTTTGGGTTGTCCTGTTTGTATACTATCTCTCTGTGTCACTGTTTTTCTGTGAAGTTGCATTACTGGTAGTGCAACTTTCTGTGGGTTTAACAGTCTGTCTTTAATAATTTTGTTTAGAACAATACAATAATTTCCCTGAGGAGAATCTATATTATGCAGTCTTTTAAGCTGTTATGTCGTGTTGTGAGCAGTTGCGTCCCTTGGATTTTTTTTTATTTCAGTTGCTGTTCTTGATCACTTATTTCTTTATCTGTTGTGGTTACTTTTATCACTGGAAGTTTTTTCTGATGCCGTTTTTTCCATGCATTAATTTCTTTCTGTGTGCAGTATTTTACATCTGGTAAGCAACCTATAATCAGATCTGTACAGGGATTGTCTAAGATCTCGCACATAAACGTGACTGATAAGAAAGGTGTACAAATGTGAGCTGTAGTTAGTGGATATTTCTCCACATTGCCAGAAAAAGTTTGGCAATTTATAAACTCGCCTGTGTAATCTTCTACCTTAGCAAGCTCTTTCCTTAATCCAATTAAAGTACTTCCGGAATCAATCAAAACATGACAAGGTTTGTCAACTATCCATTGTGGAAGACTAATTTTCCTCTGGAGGAAATTACTGCATTGGCGTTTTCCCATGAAAACAGGACTGTGTGGCCGCATTCTAATATGCCATCCTCATGAAACTTATGAAATGTTTGACATTTATCATAATTTAGAATATACATTGCCGCAAGAGCATTATTTTCCATTCCTTCAATACCTTCACACTCACTTTCACTTTCAGAAGATGAATCAAGTACTATATTCACTCTCTTCAATCTTTGGTGACCAAGACGCTTGTTGCTATAGTTCCCCCAACTTTTGCAAAAGAAACATTTTACTACACGTCTGTAATTATCTCTTTTGCTCTGTTGCTTTTTAACCATCATATCTAGGTGAGCTGGATAACCAGGGTTCTGGTCACACATTTGATATTGAAAATGAGATAGTTTGCAATATGGGCATTGTGGTGCATTTGCTTTCTGTTTCTCTCTATATCTAAATGGTTTTTGTGGTTTGATGTTTGCTGCAGCTACTATATTGTTTTCGTTGCTGTTTAAGGTGAAATTATCCCTATTAGAAGTAAAATATGCTGAACCTTCTTGTCTTTCTAATTGTTCTAAAGATTCAACATCAGACTGTTGTAAAAATTTAGCAAATTGTGTTGGAATCGATGAAATGATTTTGTCCATTATCATTAAATCTCTAAGCTTTTCATAGCTTTTATTCATCTTTGCAGCGTTCAGCCACTTATTGTAAACATCCTGAACTTGAGACAGACAGATAGAAAGATAGATAGATAGATCCCCGCCAGGGCCTGGGCGAAGCCGGGCCGGGTCAGCTGGTATATATATATATATATATATATATATATATATATATATATATATATATATATATATATATATATATATATATATATATATAATTCATTGGCACCTTGCCGTCTTGACAGACGATAGTTTCTGCTTTAAAAAGGCATAATAACTTTACCTATGGCGGTAACGAATGTGACTGACTAGGCCAATTTGCACTGTAAATGTTCGTTCACAGTGGGTACATGTGAACAAGTTGTCATTTCCACCATCATGCACCATCTTACATCTCACACGCTCGGTGTGTGACTTATCCTGAATAATTTTCTCCTGTGTATTTATTCCATTTCTGATCTTTGCCCTCCATGCAACACGTTCAGCAGCGACTTGCTCCCACTGTGCATTATCATTGCCTGTATCAATCATGTCCTGCTTACACATATCTTTGTATCGTTGTAGAGGCCGACCCTGAGATCTCTTACCCATCTGTAATTCACCAAAAAAGATGTCCTTTGGTATTCTACCATCATCCATCCTCCTAAGATGTCCTATCCATCTAAGTCTACGAAGACTGAGCATGGAATAAACCGTCACACAACCTGATCTTTCCAATACTTCAGTATTTGTGATTTTGTCTTGCCACTTAATACCAAGAATTCTTCGCAGACACTGCATATGAAAGCTGTTTAAAACGTTTCTCTTGGTGTGAGTAAGTTGTCCAGGTTTCACTGCCATAAAGAAGAGTGCTAAGGACACAGGCTTGATAGACAAGGATTCTTGTTTTGGCAGTAAGCTTCCTGTTCTCCTTGATAGACAAGGATTTTTGTTTTCGCAGTAAGCTTCCTGTTCTCCCAGACTCTTTTTCTTAAACTGTTCATTGTTGTTGCTGCCTTACCAATCCTGATGTTGATTTCCTGATCTAGAGATAATTTGCTATTTACCACTGATCCTAGATATGTAAAATGGTCTACCATCTCTAGTTAGGTGTCATCAATAAAGATTGATGGTACCCCATGTACACCCTGTGACATAATCTGTGTCTTCTTTTTTGCTAATTGTTAAAACAAATTCAGAACAAGCATTGGAGAATGCAGATAGTAGACATTGCAATTCTTCCTCAGAGTGGGTCGTAACTGCAGCAGCATCTCCAAAAAGCAACTCTCTGATCAGTACCCTCCTAATTTTGGTCTTGGCCTTCAATCTCTGAGCATTGTAGAGGCCGCCATCTGAGCGTGAGTGAATGTATATGCCACCATCGTGATAACGAAAGGCATATTTCAGTAGAAGTGAAAAGTATATTCCAAAGAGGGTGGGAGCTAGTACACAACCTTGCTTAACTCCACTCTTGATTTCAAACTCTTCAGAAGTTGCACCATCAAACTTAATTATACCCTTCATGCCTGTGTGGAACGATTTCACAATGGACAGAAGAGTTGGTGGGCAGCCAATCTTCTTTAGTGCCTTGAACAGACCCTCACGACTGACCAAATCAAATGCCTTTGCAAGGTCGATGAAGGCAATAAACAGTGGTTGATTCTGTTCACGGCATTTTTCTTGCATTTGTCACAATGAGAATATCATATCAATGGTAGACCAGTTCTGTCGAAAGCCACACTGTGATTCGGGGTAGACTTGATCTCTTAGGACTTGAAGTCTGCACAGACAATTCTGGCAAATACTTTTCCAACAATACACAGAAGTGAGATACCCCTATTGCAGTCGCTCCGATCGCCCTTGTTCTTGTACAGTGTTATGATGCTTGAATCTTTGAAATCCTGTGGGACTTGTCCTTCTCGCCAGCATAGCTCTATTAGCTGGTGGATCTGTAGAGTGAGTGTGTCTTGCCCACTCCTGATAACCTCTATTGGAATCCCATCCTTACCTGGAGCCTTGCCAGATGCAAGTTCATTTATAGCACACTTAACTTCTGTTATGGTGGGAAGTGTGTCCAGGTGGTCAAAAGTTGGTAGAGCCTCTATGGCATTGAGGGCATCATCTGCTAGTTTGGTCTCACTTGAGTAAAGCTCCAAATAGGGCTATACCCATCTGCTGTTTCTTATCAGTGATGATTTCTCCAGTCAAGGTTTTCAATGGTGCACTTCTTTTGATCATTGGACCACAGGCTTTCTTTATTCCTTCATACATGCTTCTGATGTTTCCCTTATCACTTGCGATTTGAATGGACTCACATAACTTGATCCAATAATTATTTGCACACTGCCTGGCAACCTTTTGCACATCCTTCCTAGCTTGCTTTAGCTCACTCAGAGTGTTACGCGTTGGTCTTTCCTTGTTTATTAAGACATCTATCTACTTCTTATCAATCAAGGGCTGAGAGTCTGGCTGTTTGCCGCAAACCAGTCCTGCCTCTTATGATCCACAGTGCCGTAAACCCCTACGGCAGTTTTGTAAAGAGTTTCCTTAATTTGACCCCAATTTTCACTTACTGTACAATTTTCTCGTGTATCAGTGAAAGCGTCTTCAAGTTGCTGTTGAAACTGAAAGCACTTTTCAGGATCGTGAGCGTTAATAATATTAATCCTGGGGCCAGATTTGTTTAGCTGTGTAGATTCTCTTTGGTCTCAGTCTAATCCTTGCAACAACCATAGAGTGATCCATATCACAGTCAGCACTGTGGTAACTTCGAGTCAATGATGTATGGTTCATATGTTGTCTCTGTGTGATGATGAAGTCCAGCTGGTGCCAATGGCCGGATTTTGGATGTGTCCATGTGACCTTATGCAGCTCTTTTGTTTTAAAAAAGGAGTTTGTAGTACATAGGTAATTTCTGGTGCAATGCTCCAGCAGCCTTTTCCCATTTTCATTCATGCGACCGATGTTGTTTTTTCCAAGGCACACTGGCCATGAACTCGAGTCCTTGCCCACACTGCAGCCATATAAGAAACCCCTACGGATAAGGATGTAGATAGGAAAGCTGATGCTTGGTGAGGTCAGTCCACTGTACGACAAGAAGACAAAAAGGCTCGTAGAGGGGCTAGGTTGTATGAATCCTGGTCCCAGATGAGTCTACCTTCCTATCAGTGGCACAGGGAACTGCAAGTAAAGTTGGACACTATACACCGATCGATGATAGCTGACTTAGTTAGCAGCGACATGCTACCCTGTGATGAAGAAAATTCCCCAGTGCCCTCAAGTATAACATACAGGAGAGACACAACTAGTTCACTCAACTTCCAGCCTTACACACTACACTACTATTAATTATTATGAGGTGAAAAAGACAGTAGGTTAAGTTTTTGTGTGATGGTCTATAAATCAGACCGCACAATTTAATTATAAATGAAAGTTAAAAGTGGCTCCTCTCGGGAGAAGAAAAAAAATGGATTGTCCTATAAATGTTAGTTTCTGGTTACTACAGCAAACAAAGCTGTATCATGTTATCTCTAATCATAGAAGCACAGCAAAGCACTTGGCGGTGGGTTGAAGTCAGATTGATGGTTTGCAACTTAGCTCATATCCATAGCTCCCACGATGGTTGTCTGCAGCTTTCCTCTCCAGTCCATCAGTTCTCACTTGATGACGGCAAAGATGACTGTACTACTTGCTATTTCAACATGGCCTTGGTGACTCAGGCAATACCATAGCTATCGTGTGTGAACTCATTGCTAATGCTGATTGATGATGAGGGTGCACCACAACAACTCTGCAAATAAAGTCAAACAGGATATCTGGTAAGCGATGGTCTGGAATCACTCTTCCATCTTTATTCAACCATTGTGCTATAGCTATAGTCTTCTCATAAGGCAAAGGCAGCTCTAATTATTAGGACATATTCCTAACTGTTATTCTGACTGGACATACCGACAAGGTAGAAAGGAAAGGATTGATTTACACTCGTACCTGACAGTGCCTATCTCTATTCATGAGGAGAGTACGATCTGGTCCTGAATTAATATATCTATGAGTGAATTGATCCAATTCCCTTCAGCAGAAAGAAATATTCAAGACAAGTACTGATTCTGTAAATAGCCGTGACTACTCCACATCTTCATTCTGGATCTTGCTATCGAACAAATCCTTAAATGTGACTGTATTGTTGATGTGATAGGAAAGGACATGGATCACAAACCTAACACTCACAACTGATGCTCCTAAGTGTACAAGAGACACAAGGGTGTATTTTAAAGTAAGGAAATTGTTCCAGATACGAAGGTGACTGAATATGTTCTCCACTGATATTCATTCCTAGAGGCCTGAGAATAGTCCCCAATGAATACTGTCTTGATTGGTGATAGTCATCCACGTATCCAGATATATATATATATATATATATATATATATATATATATATATATATATATATATATATATATATATATATATATATATATATATAAAGAAGAGTCTTCCTCTTGAGAATGTATTAACTAGTGAAGAGATCCTATCCATACTTAAGAACTGGGCTAATCTAGAGAAGAACAGTATGGGCGCCCAAGCGGCATGCGCATGATAACTAGGTCATGCCATGGCGTGGGGCTGGTTTTAGATATAGTGAGCCCATTTTTATGAAATACATACTATTTACCATTCCATTCAGTAACTATATCTTCTAGTATTAGCAGCATAGTAATAATAACCTTATTATAATATGTTAACAAAGTATCTCAACCAGAGTATACTTTAAAACTAGCGTGGTTTTGTACCACGTTGCAGTGTCCCTTTGTCTGCTAATGATCATATTCTCTGACACTGAATTTATACAAATATTGTAGAATGTGTTTCATTCTATTACGAACGAGTTAGTTCGACTGAACTTTGCGGTAAACTGAATATTCTATTAATATATATATATTCGATGGGCAACCATGCCATTTGTGGAATTGCCCGACCATCATGTTGTAAACTCACATTAATTGCAAAAATGTTATGAACATAAAATATATGGGAATAATAATCGTTTGGCCTTATCTAGTTCCAGAATCAGATTCTCACTACCGGGCGGGGTGCTTATTCAATTTAACAACATTTCGGTAGACTTACTGATGTTAGTACTATTTTTTAAATATCTACCTTTTGAACTACTAAATTTGCCCCGACCGATGTCAGCGATTTCTAGCAGAAGAGTGAGACCGGATATGGAACTAGGCTTAGCAAGTGGTCGTTTCCGGGCCCCGTTGTCTGTTGGTTTGTAGTTGGCCAGGATAAGTAAGCCAAACTAAATTACCATATTAACCGTAAATATAATGTGATCGTAACATTTATATAAACATTTCTAAAGATTCTTTATCATACACTGAACACTAAGCTAGAGGGGAGGGTGCAGCCAAGCTTTCACCACAGATGTCCCCAATGGGAAAAAAGTATGAGGCACGGACTTTTCCAATCTGGCTAAGCCCTCTCGTTTGCTAGCTTTTGTGCTAGTTTATGGAATCACCTAGTGGCGCAGCCGCACCCTCTTCCTCTGCAGAGCAGTGTCTACTTAGAAAATCTGCTCCTACATTATATTTGCCGGGGATATATTCCACGGCGAATATATAAGGTTGAAGTAATAGTGACCACCTCATCAATCTTGTGTTTAATTGTCTGGATGAGACTAAGAACATCAAAGGCTGGTGGTCACTTTGTACAATAAACTTAGTTCCGTATAGATAAGGTTGGAACTTCTGTATAGTCCATACCAGAGCCAAACATTCTTTCTCGATGGTGGAGTAGTTCTTTTCTGCTGTATTTAATTTGCGGCTAGCGTATGCTACTGGAAACAGCATCTCTCCATCATCTCGATCCTTTTGTAAAAGAGCTGATCCAATTCCAACATTGCTCGCGTCCATCCTTAAGGTAAATGGGCGAGACAAGTCAGGTAACTGTAAAATAGGCTTCGCATGTTAGTCTCTCCTTCAGCGTAGTATAAGCCTCTTCACACGCTGGCGTCCACTTAACTTGCTCATGTGCTCCTTTCTTGGTGGCATCTGTTAATGGCGTAGCTAGAACGTTGAAGTTTTCGATAAACTTCTGATAGAATCCACAGAGGGATACAAAGGATCTGACATCTTTCTTGGTCCTGGGCCTGGCAGCCTTGAGTAGCTTATCTATGTTCTTTTGTTCTGGGCACATGTGTCCCTGAACAACTGTATGCCCCAAAAATTCCAACTGTCAGAAAGCGAGCTGGCATTTTGTTGGTCGGGCGGTGGCCCTGTCTCTGCTAGCCTCCCTAACAGCCTGTCGGTGGACTGCAGGTGTTCCTCGTAAGTGTCAGAGGCGATGAGGATGTCATCCATAAAGTTACTGATACTTGGGTCCTTTAATGGATCTAACACCAATCTCATCATTCGGGTGAACACACCAGGAGCGTTGCTCAGTCCCGAATGGGAGCACATTGAATTCGTAATGGCCGTCAGCTGTGCTGAACGCCAAATACGGTCGGATTTCTTTCTTTACCGGAATCTGGTAGCACCCCTTGCTGAGGTCTATCTTGGAAAAATACTTCGCTTTACTCATTCTCGCGAACAATAATCCCTGATCCGGTAAAGGTTCCGCTTGAAACTCCGTGACTCCGTTTAGCCGACGATAGTCAATGCACAATCGATGCTCGCCGCTGGGTTTTCTCAAAAGTACCACACTGGCACTTGGCTCCGAGGGTGAAATTATTCCTTCTTTTAAAAGGTAATTTAGTTCGGCTTGTAAAGTCTCCTGTTTTGCATAGGGAACAGGGTAATGCTTTTGGCGGACTGGATCTGGGTTAGTTAATTTCATATCAAACTCAATGAGTTTAGTCTGACCCGGCCTATCCGTTAGCACCTGGGCGTGAGATATTAGACTTATAACAACATATATTGGAAACAACAAGCTGCCATAATGATTGATAATGAATTGGGACTCCGGAACGCCATTCAACTTTCTAGCTCAATAACCTAAGGATGACTGTCCTTGTGTCCTTGGCTAAGTTAGTTATTGATAATAACTGTTCATTTCCTGGGTATATATTGTAACAACTGGTTAATCTTGGTACTGCTGATTCCTGTTTTCTAAACTAGTGTTCATTTTCCTATGTAGAAGTGTAATTGTATATGTTAGTTGATTCTGTTGGCCTCTGGTCGAAAAGGAGGATATGTGGGGTTGGGCATGCCACTTATCTTCATTCTTGAGTGGCACTTGGCAATTCTGAGGGACAAATGGTGATGATTGTCCTCCGCTCTTCAATGTAGTATAAAGGCTAAGGCTCTCCTCAGTCACTGAGGATTGCACCACTCAGGCTATGGACGTTACCCGGGTAGGAACACCAGATTAAGCCCGTGACCATCACTCACAGCTGTGTTAATTAGAATCCATCTATGGTATCCATAAAATAGGAATCGTATCCATCAAATAGGAACCCACATTACAAAACACCTTGTCTGAATCAAATGTGCATGTTGACTTCCCTAAAACATTACCTAAATTATATTGAATCACTTATTGTCTCCCACGTTGAACAAAATTACGTCTCACCTACAATAGAAGGGACACAATAAACAGACTCTCCCTTGCTCTGTTTATTCTGCACTGGTAAAACCCAGGCATATGTGTTTTGATAACCATCGCATTGTATCAGAATCAGCAGGCCTTTACATTAGCCCATATTCTTATATCATCTTGAAAATGTGCTGACGGCTAATTCTCAAGTTTGCAAGTTGTAAGTTAGGTACCGAAATGTCACATACTACTATTATTACTACTAATACCACGATCACCACCCCCACTACCACTACTACTACTAATGCTAATAGTACTGCTCCCATTACTGCTGTTTCTGCTACTACTACTACTACTACTACTACTACTGCTGCCGCTGCTGCTACTACTACTACTACTACTACTACTACTACTACTACTACTACTACTACTACTACTACTACTACCGCCTCTGCTGCTACAATACTTCTTCGTTATATATTACTACTTCTATTATTGCTACTACTAATACTATTACTAGACACATTTACTATACATTTAACAATCAATCAATTAATACATGCACACACAGGCACATCAATCAATCAATCAATCAATCATGTGCCATGCCGGAAAGCGTGGGTGGTCATGACTCGCCATTTCACTCGATCACCGGAGTCGTAGACACAGGCACATACATTATTTATAAAGCATTCTTCCTCTAAACACAAGACTCCTGGTCTCATTAGCCGAATATAGAGATGTAATCATTCACAAGAATTTTGTTTTGGTACAGAACCTAGAATGTTTGGGATCTATTTATGACAGACACTAACAGTGCGTTTCAGCACCAAGCCGAGACTATTGATTACGTTTCTTATGAAACTTAAAGCACACGCGGCCCTGTTTGATAATCAGCGGTCAGTACCGCCAGCAACAACCACGCCAACACTAGACAATATCGATAATACACGGAAAAAAGATACCCACCGCACCCTTTTTTTAAATAAAATATACGGCTCAGCTATCTTTACCCACGAGCAATACAGAGATCCATACATGTTGTTTATCAAATAAACCTACGCCTACAACAGACAAAGTCAATAAACGCATTATAAGATAGCCGCCCTACCTAGCGAATATTAAATCAATATATCGACACCCACATCTCTTGACCAACCTAACAGAAACTATCAGCCACACCTCCGATACAACCAGCGTCGAAACACGCTTGAACTAACTGCTATAGTGTTGTCAGCGTAACTTATTTTAACACTATATGGAGAGCTACAAGTTAGTTGTATGTTCTTTACACTAACACAGCGTTTTTAATTGTTCCCGCCAACACTAGACACAGTCGATAAACGCATTATAACATACCCGCCCTATCCAACGACATCCTACCCAGTCAGACAGCTCGATACCCCATGACTGAGGCACCCCAACCTCTGGACCTAACAACTATAGCACCTCAACACCACTGGCCTTATCCGCACACTCTCGTAATCCTAATCTGTATCCCTAAACATGCGTATGATGATGATGTTCTTATAATATATGATTATGGTGATTACGTCATATCCACCTTTAAAAACCAGTGATATGCCCGCTCCCTGGCCGAGGGGTTAGCAGCTTTCTTCGTTAATCCTGAATACTCTCGTGGTTGACGTGAGCGCACCAGAATTAGAAGTGGTTCGAGTCGCGCCAGTGACTTTGAGAGTATGGAGCCGGTCGCTCAGAAATTCGTGGCGTGCTGATGAGCGTAATCTAGCCTAGGAATCAACATACAGCTGAAAGATGCTGGTGTTGACCGCAATATCCTGAAACAGGATGGAAACGTGGGGAATATATATATATATATATATATATATATATATATATATATATATATATATATATATATATATATATATATATATATATCATTGGCACCTTGCCGTCTTGACAGACGATAGTTTGTGCTTTAAAAAGGCATAATAACTTTTAACTATGGCGGTAGCGAGTGTGACTGATAAGGCCAATTTGCGCTGTAAATGTCCGTTCACAGTGGGTGCATGTGAACACGTGGTCATTTCCACCATCATGCACCATCTTACGTCTCAAACGCTTGGTGTGTGACTTTTCTGCAATAATTTTCTCCTTTGACTTTATTCCATTTCTGATATTTGCCCTCCATGCAACACGTTCAGCGGCGACTTGCTCCCAATGTGCATTATCAATGCCTGTATCAATCATGTCCCGCTTACACACATCTTTGTATCGTAGTAGAGGCCGACCCTGAGATCTCTTACCCATCTGTAATTCACCAAAAAAGATATCCTTTGGTATTCTACCATCATCCATCCTCCTAAGATGTCCTATCCATCTAAGTCTACGAAGACTGAGCATGGAATAAACTGTCACACAACCTGATCTTTCCAATACTTCAGTATTTGTGATTTTGTCTTGCCACTTAATACCAAGAATTCTTCGCAGACACCGCATATGAAAGCTGTTTAAGTTGTTCTCTTGGTGTGAGTAAGTTGTCCAGGTTTCACTGCCATAGAGAAGAGTACTAAGGACACAGGCTTGATAGACAAGGACTTTTGTTTTGGCAGTAAGCTTCCTGTTCTCCCAGACTCTTTTTCTTAACCTGTTCATTGTTGTTGCTGCCTTACCAATCCGGATGTTGATTTCCTGATCTAGGGATAATTTGCTATTTACCACTGATCCTAGATATGTAAAATGGTCTACTATCTCTAGTTCGGCGTCGTCAATAAAGATTGATGGTACCCCATGTGCACCTTGTGACATAATCTGTGTCTTCTTTTTGCTAATTGTTAAACCAAATTCAGAACAAGCATTGGAGAATGCAGATAGTAGACATTGCAATTCTTCCTCAGAGTGGGTCGTAACTGCAGCATCATCTGCAAAAAGCAACTCTCTGATCAGTACCCTCCTAATTTTGGTCTTAGCCTTCAATCTCTGAGCATTGTAGAGGCCGCCATCTGAGCGTGAGTGAATGTATATACCACCATCCTGATCACGAAATGCATATTTCAGTAGAAGTGAAAAGTATATTCCAAAGAGGGTGGGAGCTAGTACACAACCTTGCTTAACTCCACTCTTGATTTCAAATTCTTCAGAAGTTGCACCATCAAACTTGATTATACCCTTCATGCCTGTGTGGAACGATTCCACAATGGACAGAAGAGTTGGTGGGCAGCCAATCTTCTTTAGTGCCTTGAACAGACCCTCACGACTGACCAAATCAAATGCCTTTGTGAGGTCGATGAAGGCAATAAACAGTGGTTGATTCTGTTCACGGCATTTTTCTTGCATTTGTCGCAATGAGAATATCATATCAGTGGTAGACCGGTTCTGTCGAAAGCCACACTGTGATTCGGGGTAGACTTGATCTCCTAGGACTTGAAGTCTGCGCAGAACAATTCTGGCAAATACTTTTCCAACAATACACAGAAGTGAGATACCCCTATAGTTGTTGCAGTCGCTCCGATCGCCCTTGTTCTTGTACAGTGTTATGATGCTTGAATCTTTGAAATCCTGTGGGACTTGTCCTTCACGCCAGCATAGCTCTATTAGCTGGTGGATCTGTATAGTGAGTGTGTCTTGCCCACTCCTGATAACCTCTATTGGAATCCCATCCTTACCTGGAGCCTTGCCAGATGCAAGTTCATTTATAGCACACTTAACTTCTGTTATGGTGGGAAGTGTGTCCAGGTGGTCAAGAGTTGGTAGAGCCTCTATGGCGTTGAGGGCATCATCCGCTAGTTTGGTCTCACTTGAGTAAAGCTCCAAATAGTGCTCTACCCATCTGTCCATCTGCTGTTTCTTATCAGTGATGATTTCTCCAGTCAAGGTTTTCAATGGTGCACTTCTTTTGATCACTGGACCACAGGCTTTCTTTATTCCTTCATACATGCTTCTTATGTCTCCCTTATCACTTGCGATTTGAATGGACTCACATAACTTGATCCAATAATCATTTGCACACTGCCTGGCAGCCTTTTGCACATCCTTCCTAGCTTGCCTAAGCTCACTCAGAGTGTTACGCGTTGGTCTTTCCTTGTTTCTTAAGAGAGCTTTCTTCTTCTTATCAATCAAGGGCTGCAGAGTCTCGCTGTTGGCCGCAAACCAGTCCTGCCTCTTATGATCCACAGTGCCGTAAACCCCTACGGCAGTTTTATAAAGAGTTTCCTTAATTTGACCCCACTTTTCATTTACTGTACAATTTTCTGGTGTATCAGTGAAAGCGTCTTCAAGTTGCTGTTGAAACTGAAAGCACTTTTCAGGATCATGAGTGTTAATAATATTAATCCTGAGGCTAGATTTGTGTTTAGCTGTGTAGATTCTCTTTGGTCTCAGTCTAACCCTTGCAACAACCAAAGAATGATCCGTATCACAGTCAGCACTGTGGTAACTACGAGTCAATGATATATGGTTCAGATGTTGTCTCCGTGTGATGATGAAGTCCAGCTGGTGCCAATGGCCGGATCTTGGATGTTTCCATGTGACCTTATGCATCTCTTTTGTTTTAAAAAAAGGAGTTTGTAATACATAGGTCATTACTGGTGCAATGCTCCAGCAGCCTTTGCCCATTTTCATTCATGCGACCGATGTTGTATTTTCCAAGGCACACTGGCCATGAACTCGAGTCCTTGCCCACACGAGCATTGAAATCACCGAGCATATAAATGTAGTCAGATTTTGGAACTGCCTTGATCACGGAGTCTAACTCCTCATAGAACGAATCCTTCACATCATCAGAGGAATCGAGTGTCGGTGCATATGCAGTAATAATGGTGGCAAACCCACAAGAGGTTGCCAAGCGCAGGGATAATAGTCTTTCATTTCCTCCTGCTGGAATTTCAATCATTCCCAGTAGCGAATTCTTCACTGCAAAGCCCACACCGTGTTGCCTTTTTTCTGCCTGCCCTCTACCCTTCCAGAAAAAGGTGTAGTTGTTTTCCCTGAGTGACCCTTCCTCAGCGAGGCGAGTCTCCTGCAGGCCAGCAATATCAATGTTTAGACGATTGAGTTCGGCATCAATCACAGCCGTTTTTCTCACATCGTCAATATTGGTCAAGTCAGTGGAAAATCCTGGACACATGGTTCTCACGTTCCAGGTTGCAAGCCGTAGCTTGAGGTTTCTATTTTTATTTTTGTTTGTACCTGGTGCATTGGTTTTACAGCCTGCGATTCAGATTTTGTCCTAGCCCCAAGCACCCATTGAAGCAGGCAGGCTGTGGCGGATCAGCACCCAATTGGCTGGGGGCTGCCCAGCTTGAGGCGGGCGGTAGCTGATCAGTGACACCTATAGGTGTCTCCCACCGTCAGAGGCAACGCGTGGCGCCCCATGTCTACGCCAACTGACAAGGACTTATAACCCGTAACAGTTGCCTCTCGCTTTGATTCCGAGACCAGTTAAGACCAGGGATGGAGTTATTGCCTCTCCATAGCACAAAGCCTGGGCTAAAATATAGAGATCATGTGTTGCCCATGCAGCATGATCCCTCTCTCGGCCTGCCTAGTTTACTCCAGAGGAAAGGTAACACCCCTACATCTGGAACAAGACAAGCTGCAGAAGCTGCCGGATCAGCAAAGCAATGCTCTAACTGTCCGCCTGTCGGAGCTTCGATCCTAGACCAGTCGCCAACCAAGGCTTAGGGCCTGGTCTGCCCTGCCATGACATTTTGTCTTTAGCTTGCATTTCCTCGCACCAGGGTAAGGCTTGTACCCTCCCAATTGCGCTCTTCCGCCCGAAGCCGTTGGCACAATGTGGGGTGTCGGGTTTGGTAAGCGCCGCCCAACGTTCAGCGCTAACAGAAACCAGGTAGTACCGTCTACTGTTATACGGTAGCTCAGTCATATCTGACTAAGACCTGATATAAAACAGTGTATGTGGTTTTGTGTGTTTGTGGGTAGTTTTGTATTGGATGCGTTCGATAACGGTACATCCGATTGAGATGAAATTTTCTACAAGTCTTCCTTTCATTCCTGTGCAACCGACTATAATAGTTTCATAGTGTAATATCTTCTACTTATTTAATAACATTTACTTTTTCATTTTTCATTATATAAGTTCTATATAGCAGGGGGACTTCACTCTAGAAAAGTTATTTCAAGGGGCATAACTTTTAATAACATTTCTATATACTTTATAGTCATATTGTTAGGACTTACTTGCACTATTGTTAAACTCTTTGTCTATAGTTATTTTCAGGCATATGAGTTATAATAAATAATGATATAATCTTTAAGGCATTTTCAAAGTTTGCATAAAAATAATGCATAATGCATAACATTGTAACCCATCTTTTTCTGCTTACAGAACTTATCAACTGTCATGTCGGTGATTAAAAACAGTTTTCATTAAAAATAATGAATGGTGTGTGGAAGGACATTCTTTTAAGTTACTGTGCGCCAGGAGCTTGACGAAACCACGCCGGGTCAGATAGATAGACAGACAGACAGATAGTCGGGAACGGAAGCTTATTTGACTACTTGTATGAATTAAATGACATGCTCCCCACCAGGGACTGGGTGAAGCTGGGCCGGGACAGATAGACAGACAAACAGATAGTCGGGAATGGGAGAGCTTATATGACTACGTATATGAATTAAATGAGATGCTCCCCACCAGGGACTGGGTGAAGCCGGGCCGGGTCAGACAGACAGATAGTCGGGAACAGGAGAACTTATATGACTACTTATATGAATTAAATGAGATGCTCCCCACCAGGGACTGGGTGAAGCCGGGCCGGGTCAGCCAGACAGACATACAGACAAACAAGCAGTCAGACAGACTGATAGATAGATAGATCCCCTCCAGGGCCTGGGCGAAGCCGGGTCGGGTCAGCTAGTAATATATATATATATATATATATATATATATATATATATATATATATATATATATAAACACAATGTGTGTGTGTGTGTCCGTTCTTTATGCATTCGCGAATGGTCCATCCGATTGAGATGAAATTTTCTACATATATTATATATATATATATATATATATATATTATATATATATATATATATATAATATATATATATATATATATATATATATATATATATATATAATATATATATATATATATATATATATATATATATATATATATATATATATATATATATATATATATATATATATATATATATAATATATATATATATATATTACTAGCTGACCCGACCCGGCTTCGCCCAGGCCCTGGAGGGGATCTATCTATCTATCAGTCTGTCTGACTGCTTGTTTGTCTGTATGTCTGTCTGGCTGACCCGGCCCGGCTTCACCCAGTCCCTGGTGGGGAGCATCTCATTTAATTCATATAAGTAGTCATATAAGTTCTCCTGTTCCCGACTATCTGTCTGTCTGACCCGGCCCGGCTTCACCCAGTCCCTGGTGGGGAGCATCTCATTTAATTCATATACGTAGTCATATAAGCTCTCCCGTTCCCGACTATCTGTTTGTCTGTCTATCTGTCCCGGCCCAGCTTCACCCAGTCCCTGGTGGGGAGCATGTCATTTAATTCATACAAGTAGTCAAATAAGCTTCCGTTCCCGACTATCTGTCTGTCTGTCTATCTATCTGACCCGGCGTGGTTTCGTCCAAGCTCCTGGCGCACAGTAACTTAAAAGAATGTCCTTCCACACACCATTCATTATTTTTAATGAAAACTGTTTTTAATCACCGACATGACAGTTGATAAGTTCTGTAAGCAGAAAAAGATGGGTTACAATGTTATGCATTATGCATTATTTTTATGCAAACTTTGAAAATGCCTTAAAGATTATATCATTATTTATTATAACTCATATGCCTGAAAATAACTATAGACAAAGAGTTTAACAATAGTGCAAGTAAGTCCTACAATATGACTATAAAGTATATAGAAATGTTATTAAAAGTTATGCCCCTTGAAATAACTTTTCTAGAGTGAAGTCCCCCTGCTATATAGAACTTATATAATGAAAAATGAAAAAGTAAATGTTATTAAATAAGTAGAAGATATTACACTATGAAACTATTATAGTCGGTTGCACAGGAATGAAAGGAAGACTTGTAGAAAATTTCATCTCAATCGGATGTACCGTTATCGAACGCATCCAATACAAAACTACCCACAAACACACAAAACCACATACACTGTTTTATATCAGGTCTTAGTCAGATATGACTGAGCTACCGTATAACAGTAGACGGTACTACCTGGTTTCTGTTAGCGCTGAACGTTGGGCGGCGCTTACCAAACCCGACACCCCACATTGTGCCAACGGCTTCGGGCGGAAGAGCGCAATTGGGAGGGTACAAGCCTTACCCTGGTGCGAGGAAATGCAAGCTAAAGACAAAATGTCATGGCAGGGCAGACCAGGCCCTAAGCCTTGGTTGGCGACTGGTCTAGGATCGAAGCTCCGACAGGCGGACAGTTAGAGCATTGCTTTGCTGATCCGGCAGCTTCTGCAGCTTGTCTTGTTCCAGATGTAGGGGTGTTACCTTTCCTCTGGAGTAAACTAGGCAGGCCGAGAGAGGGATCATGCTGCATGGGCAACACATGATCTCTATATTTTAGCCCAGGCTTTGTGCTATGGAGAGGCAATAACTCCATCCCTGGTCTTAACTGGTCTCGGAATCAAAGCGAGAGGCAACTGTTACGGGTTATAAGTCCTTGTCAGTTGGCGTAGACATGGGGCGCCACGCGTTGCCTCTGACGGTGGGAGACACCTATAGGTGTCACTGATCAGCTACCGCCCGCCTCAAGCTGGGCAGCCCCCAGCCAATTGGGTGCTGATCCGCCACAGCCTGCCTGCTTCAATGGGTGCTTGGGGCTAGGACAAAATCTGAATCGCAGGCTGTAAAACCAATGCACCAGGTACAAACAAAAATAAAAATAGAAACCTCAAGCTACGGCTTGCAACCTGGAACGTGAGAACCATGTGTCCAGGATTTTCCACTGACTTGACCAATATTGACGATGTGAGAAAAACGGCTGTGATTGATGCCGAACTCAATCGTCTAAACATTGATATTGCTGGCCTGCAGGAGACTCGCCTCGCTGAGGAAGGGTCACTCAGGGAAAACAACTACACCTTTTTCTGGAAGGGTAGAGGGCAGGCAGAAAAAAGGCAACACGGTGTGGGCTTTGCAGTGAAGAATTCGCTACTGGGAATGATTGAAATTCTAGCAGGAGGAAATGAAAGACTATTATCCCTGCGCTTGGCAACCTCTTGTGGGTTTGCCACCATTATTACTGCATATGCACCGACACTCGATTCCTCTGATGATGTGAAGGATTCGTTCTATGAGGAGTTAGACTCCGTGATCAAGGCAGTTCCAAAATCTGACTACATTTATATGCTCGGTGATTTCAATGCTCGTGTGGGCAAGGACTCGAGTTCATGGCCAGTGTGCCTTGGAAAATACAACATCGGTCGCATGAATGAAAATGGGCAAAGGCTGCTGGAGCATTGCACCAGTAATGACCTATGTATTACAAACTCTTTTTTTAAAACAAAAGAGATGCATAAGGTCACATGGAAACATCCAAGATCCGGCCATTGGCACCAGCTGGACTTCATCATCACACGGAGACAACATCTGAACCATATATCATTGACTCGTAGTTACCACAGTGCTGACTGTGATACGGATCATTCTTTGGTTGTTGCAAGGGTTAGACTGAGACCAAAGAGAATCTACACAGCTAAACACAAATCTAGCCTCAGGATTAATATTATTAACACTCATGATCCTGAAAAGTGCTTTCAGTTTCAACAGCAACTTGAAGACGCTTTCACTGATACACCAGAAAATTGTACAGTAAATGAAAAGTGGGGTCAAATTAAGGAAACTCTTTATAAAACTGCCGTAGGGGTTTACGGCACTGTGGATCATAAGAGGCAGGACTGGTTTGCGGCCAACAGCGAGACTCTGCAGCCCTTGATTGATAAGAAGAAGAAAGCTCTCTTAAGAAACAAGGAAAGACCAACGCGTAACACTCTGAGTGAGCTTAGGCAAGCTAGGAAGGATGTGCAAAAGGCTGCCAGGCAGTGTGCAAATGATTATTGGATCAAGTTATGTGAGTCCATTCAAATCGCAAGTGATAAGGGAGACATAAGAAGCATGTATGAAGGAATAAAGAAAGCCTGTGGTCCAGTGATCAAAAGAAGTGCACCATTGAAAACCTTGACTGGAGAAATCATCACTGATAAGAAACAGCAGATGGACAGATGGGTAGAGCACTATTTGGAGCTTTACTCAAGTGAGACCAAACTAGCGGATGATGCCCTCAACGCCATAGAGGCTCTACCAACTCTTGACCACCTGGACACACTTCCCACCATAACAGAAGTTAAGTGTGCTATAAATGAACTTGCATCTGGCAAGGCTCCAGGTAAGGATGGGATTCCAATAGAGGTTATCAGGAGTGGGCAAGACACACTCACTATACAGATCCACCAGCTAATAGAGCTATGCTGGCGTGAAGGACAAGTCCCACAGGATTTCAAAGATTCAAGCATCATAACACTGTACAAGAACAAGGGCGATCGGAGCGACTGCAACAACTATAGGGGTATCTCACTTCTGTGTATTGTTGGAAAAGTATTTGCCAGAATTGTTCTGCGCAGACTTCAAGTCCTAGGAGATCAAGTCTACCCCGAATCACAGTGTGGCTTTCGACAGAACCGGTCTACCACTGATATGATATTCTCATTGCGACAAATGCAAGAAAAATGCCGTGAACAGAATCAACCACTGTTTATTGCCTTCATCGACCTCACAAAGGCATTTGATTTGGTCAGTCGTGAGGGTCTGTTCAAGGCACTAAAGAAGATTGGCTGCCCACCAACTCTTCTGTCCATTGTGGAATCGTTCCACACAGGCATGAAGGGTATAATCAAGTTTGATGGTGCAACTTCTGAAGAATTTGAAATCAAGAGTGGAGTTAAGCAAGGTTGTGTACTAGCTCCCACCCTCTTTGGAATATACTTTTCACTTCTACTGAAATATGCATTTCGTGATCAGGATGGTGGTATATACATTCACTCACGCTCAGATGGCGGCCTCTACAATGCTCAGAGATTGAAGGCTAAGACCAAAATTAGGAGGGTACTGATCAGAGAGTTGCTTTTTGCAGATGATGCTGCAGTTACGACCCACTCTGAGGAAGAATTGCAATGTCTACTATCTGCATTCTCCAATGCTTGTTCTGAATTTGGTTTAACAATTAGCAAAAAGAAGACACAGATTATGTCACAAGGTGCACATGGGGTACCATCAATCTTTATTGACGACGCCGAACTAGAGATAGTAGACAATTTTACATATCTAGGATCAGTGGTAAATAGCAAATTATCCCTAGATCAGGAAATCAACATCCGGATTGGTAAGGCAGCAACAACAATGAACAGGTTAAGAAAAAGAGTCTGGGAGAACAGGAAGCTTACTGCCAAAACAAAAGTCCTTGTCTATCAAGCCTGTGTCCTTAGTACTCTTCTCTATGGCAGTGAAACCTGGACAACTTACTCACACCAAGAGAACAACTTAAACAGCTTTCATATGCGGTGTCTGCGAAGAATTCTTGGTATTAAGTGGCAAGACAAAATCACAAATACTGAAGTATTGGAAAGATCAGGTTGTGTGACAGTTTATTCCATGCTCAGTCTTCGTAGACTTAGATGGATAGGACATCTTAGGAGGATGGATGATGGTAGAATACCAAAGGATATCTTTTTTGGTGAATTACAGATGGGTAAGAGATCTCAGGGTCGGCCTCTACTACGATACAAAGATGTGTGTAAGCGGGACATGATTGATACAGGCATTGATAATGCACATTGGGAGCAAGTCGCCGCTGAACGTGTTGCATGGAGGGCAAATATCAGAAATGGAATAAAGTCAAAGGAGAAAATTATTGCAGAAAAGTCACACACCAAGCGTTTGAGACGTAAGATGGTGCATGATGGTGGAAATGACCACGTGTTCACATGCACCCACTGTGAACGGACATTTACAGCGCAAATTGGCCTTATCAGTCACACTCGCTACCGCCATAGTTAAAAGTTATTATGCCTTTTTAAAGCACAAACTATCGTCTGTCAAGACGGCAAGGTTCCAATGATATATATATATATATATATATATATATATATATATATATATATATATATATATATATATATATATATATATATATATATATTCCCCACGTTTCCATCCTGTTTCAGGATATTGCGGTCAACACCAGCATCTTTCAGCTGTATGTTGATTCCTAGGCTAGATTACGCTCATCAGCACGCCACGAATTTCTGAGCGACCGGCTCCATACTCTCAAAAGTCACTGGCGCGACTCGAACCACTTCTAATTCTGGTGCGCTCACGTCAACCACGAGAGTATTCAGGATTAACGAAGAAAGCTGCTAACCCCTCGGCCAGGGAGCGGGCATATCACTGGTTTTTAAAGGTGGATATGACGTAATCACCATAATCATATATTATAAGAACATCATCATCATACGCATGTTTAGGGATACAGATTAGGATTACGAGAGTGTGCGGATAAGGCCAGTGGTGTTGAGGTGCTATAGTTGTTAGGTCCAGAGGTTGGGGTGCCTCAGTCATGGGGTATCGAGCTGTCTGACTGGGTAGGATGTCGTTGGATAGGGCGGGTATGTTATAATGCGTTTATCGACTGTGTCTAGTGTTGGCGGGAACAATTAAAAACGCTGTGTTAGTGTAAAGAACATACAACTAACTTGTAGCTCTCCATATAGTGTTAAAATAAGTTACGCTGACAACACTATAGCAGTTAGTTCAAGCGTGTTTCGACGCTGGTTGTATCGGAGGTGTGGCTGATAGTTTCTGTTAGGTTGGTCAAGAGATGTGGGTGTCGATATATTGATTTAATATTCGCTAGGTAGGGCGGCTATCTTATAATGCGTTTATTGACTTTGTCTGTTGTAGGCGTAGGTTTATTTGATAAACAACATGTATGGATCTCTGTATTGCTCGTGGGTAAAGATAGCTGAGCCGTATATTTTATTTAAAAAAAGGGTGCGGTGGGTATCTTTTTTCCGTGTATTATCGATATTGTCTAGTGTTGGCGTGGTTGTTGCTGGCGGTACTGACCGCTGATTATCAAACAGGGCCGCGTGTGCTTTAAGTTTCATAAGAAACGTAATCAATAGTCTCGGCTTGGTGCTGAAACGCACTGTTAGTGTCTGTCATAAATAGATCCCAAACATTCTAGGTTCTGTACCAAAACAAAATTCTTGTGAATGATTACATCTCTATATTCGGCTAATGAGACCAGGAGTCTTGTGTTTAGAGGAAGAATGCTTTATAAATAATGTATGTGCCTGTGTCTACGACTCCGGTGATCGAGTGAAATGGCGAGTCATGACCACCCACGCTTTCCGGCATGGCACATGATTGATTGATTGATTGATTGATGTGCCTGTGTGTGCATGTATTAATTGATTGATTGTTAAATGTATAGTAAATGTGTCTAGTAATAGTATTAGTAGTAGCATAATAGAAGTAGTAATATATAACGAAGAAGTATTGTAGCAGCAGAGGCGGTAGTAGTAGTAGTAGTAGTAGTAGTAGTAGTAGTAGTAGTAGTAGTAGTAGTAGTAGTAGTAGCAGCAGCGGCAGCAGTAGTAGTAGTAGTAGTAGTAGTAGTAGCAGAAACAGCAGTAATGGGAGCAGTACTATTAGCATTAGTAGTAGTAGTGGTAGTGGGGGTGGTGATCGTGGTATTAGTAGTAATAATAGTAGTATGTGACATTTCGGTACCTAACTTACAACTTGCAAACTTGAGAATTAGCCGTCAGCACATTTTCAAGATGATATAAGAATATGGGCTAATGTAAAGGCCTGCTGATTCTGATACAATGCGATGGTTATCAAAACACATATGCCTGGGTTTTACCAGTGCAGAATAAACAGAGCAAGGGAGAGTCTGTTTATTGTGTCCCTTCTATTGTAGGTGAGACGTAATTTTGTTCAACGTGGGAGACAATAAGTGATTCAATATAATTTAGGTAATGTTTTAGGGAAGTCAACATGCACATTTGATTCAGACAAGGTGTTTTGTAATGTGGGTTCCTATTTGATGGATACGATTCCTATTTTATGGATACCATAGATGGATTCTAATTAACACAGCTGTGAGTGATGGTCACGGGCTTAATCTGGTGTTCCTACCCGGGTAACGTCCATAGCCTGAGTGGTGCAATCCTCAGTGACTGAGGAGAGCCTTAGCCTTTATACTACATTGAAGAGCGGAGGACAATCATCACCATTTGTCCCTCAGAATTGCCAAGTGCCACTCAAGAATGAAGATAAGTGGCATGCCCAACCCCACATATCCTCCTTTTCGACCAGAGGCCAACAGAATCAACTAACATATACAATTACACTTCTACATAGGAAAATGAACACTAGTTTAGAAAACAGGAATCAGCAGTACCAAGATTAACCAGTTGTTACAATATATACCCAGGAAATGAACAGTTATTATCAATAACTAACTTAGCCAAGGACACAAGGACAGTCATCCTTAGGTTATTGAGCTAGAAAGTTGAATGGCGTTCCGGAGTCCCAATTCATTATCAATCATTATGGCAGCTTGTTGTTTCCAATATATGTTGTTATAAGTCTAATATCTCACGCCCAGGTGCTAACGGATAGGCCGGGTCAGACTAAACTCATTGAGTTTGATATGAAATTAACTAACCCAGATCCAGTCCGCCAAAAGCATTACCCTGTTCCCTATGCAAAACAGGAGACTTTACAAGCCGAACTAAATTACCTTTTAAAAGAAGGAATAATTTCACCCTCGGAGCCAAGTGCCAGTGTGGTACTTTTGAGAAAACCCAGCGGCGAGCATCGATTGTGCATTGACTATCGTCGGCTAAACGGAGTCACGGAGTTTCAAGCGGAACCTTTACCGGATCAGGGATTATTGTTCGCGAGAATGAGTAAAGCGAAGTATTTTTCCAAGATAGACCTCAGCAAGGGGTGCTACCAGATTCCGGTAAAGAAAGAAAATCCGACCGTATTTGGCGTTCAGCACAGCTGACGGCCATTACGAATTCAATGTGCTCCCATTCGGACTGAGCAACGCTCCTGGTGTGTTCACCCGAATGATGAGATTGGTGTTAGATCCATTAAAGGACCCAAGTATCAGTAACTTTATGGATGACATCCTCATCGCCTCTGACACTTACGAGGAACACCTGCAGTCCACCGACAGGCTGTTAGGGAGGCTAGCAGAGACAGGGCCACCGCCCGACCAACAAAATGCCAGCTCGCTTTCTGACAGTTGGAATTTTTGGGGCATACAGTTGTTCAGGGACACATGTGCCCAGAACAAAAGAACATAGATAAGCTACTCAAGGCTGCCAGGCCCAGGACCAAGAAAGATGTCAGATCCTTTGTATCCCTCTGTGGATTCTATCAGAAGTTTATCGAAAACTTCAACGTTCTAGCTACGCCATTAACAGATGCCACCAAGAAAGGAGCACATGAGCAAGTTAAGTGGACGCCAGCGTGTGAAAGAGGCTTATACTACGCTGAAGGAGAGACTAACAGCGAAGCCTATTTTACAGTTACCTGACTTGTCTCGCCCATTTACCTTAAGGATGGACGCGAGCAATGTTGGAATTGGATCAGCTCTTTTACAAAAGGATCGAGATGATGGAGAGATGCTGTTTCCAGTAAGCATACGCTAGCCGCAAATTAAATACAGCAGAAAAGAACTACTCCACCATCGAGAAAGAATGTTTGGCTCTGGTATGGACTATACAGAAGTTCCAACCTTATCTATACGGAACTAAGTTTATTGTACAAAGTGACCACCAGCCTTTGATGTTCTTAGTCTCATCCAGACAATTAAACACAAGATTGATGAGGTGG
>JACEFZ010000060.1:0-17651 GCA_014155875.1 Cepaea nemoralis | reverse complement strand
ACATTTACTGTATGTCCATGTGGTCATGTCGTGTATTCATTCTTTATGTTTTTTATTTGGTGCGCACCACTTCTTTACTTTTCTAACTACATTGTTTTTGTACGTCCTGGGGTTTGAAAGAATGAAAAATTGTAAAAGGTAAAAAATTTTCGATAAAGGATTTATGAGCTGTTCTTACAATATGAAATTTTTGATACGGAAACTAGATGAGCCCAGAAAGAACCAGAATAGAAAAGAATGAAAAATTTTATAAGGTCAAAGATTTCGTTTAATAATTTTATGAGCTGTTCTTTACTATGTATATTTGATACAGGAAACAAGAAAGAACCAAATGAAGAATTATGTAGTAGATAACTACAAGATGTAGAAAAAAAAAAAAAAACTGTTTGGATTAACAGAGTTATCATACGGGGTATTATATAAATAAAAGTCGAAGAAGAAGTATATGGGGGGGGGGTTTTATTAGCAGACCATATCACTGGAGAAGAAGTAAAAGAGATATTATTTACTCAAACTTGATTTTTAGGGGAAGATTAGAATAAAAAGGGGGAAGGGGGATTAGGAGAAAAGATTTTTCCTTTAAAAGGAAAATTCTTTAATTAACAGGGGGGAGTGAAACCCGTTTTGGGGTAAAATTTAAAGATCTAGTGGGAAAAACAGATACAGCACGATTGAGCATTGAGACAAAAGGGGTGGGAGATGCTCAATCGTGAGTATTAGGTTGTTAAGGTTAGTAAACATCCATAGTCCAGCTGAGAAAAAAGGCCTGTCATCTTGATGAGACAGTAGGGAAAGTGGTTTTCACATACTGCCTCAGTTTACTAGAGGGCAATGACTGGAATGATTTTGAGACAGAAAGTTCACCAACCAGTATAAGTTCAAAATTCGTGAGTGACCGGGCGCTGACTTGATCACGGCCTGCTAACCGAGAGTTTACCTTTCGTTGTTAGTGAAATGAGAAATTCAGGAAACATGAAGCCAAACGTAGCATAGGCTTTGTGGGGAACTGTCAGTTTGGGCAAGAAATACAACGGAGGGGCAGATTTATAGCAGTGGGAATGTGCTTGAGCTGGGAAATCTAATTTAAAGAGCATGAACTCAAACAAGGACGATAAACTCAGGACCATGAACTTCAGAGACAATGTAGATTTGGGTTAATGATATGATAATAAGATGCAAATTGAAGCAGGGTACGCGAAGTACTGATTGGATGACAAGGGACAGCGACGTCACGTGATTCAAGAAAGAAGCGCCAAGTATATCGTTATATATACTTTGGGATCCAGTCAGTTAGGAGAGTCGAGCAGGAGAGAGGACAGTTAATAGTGGACTCCGGGAGCGGCAGGGGGGCTGAGGCCTCTTGGGGCAGCCCAAGGAACATAGTAACAGGACTTCAGAAATTGTGGCTAATCCGTGCCCAAGTCTGTATAGTATCTGTAGGAGGAGGAAGTGAAGGAAGACGGACAAGCGCTCATGCTAGAACTCGTCATGAATCACTGATAGGAGTGAGAGCGACTAAGGATCTGTGAACGGAACCTACCCAAGGCAGATAAGCCAAAGAAGGGAAAGACACGCAGAGTCCGAGGGTCGTTAAAGTGCAAGAAAGCCACTTGAGTTAAGAGGACCGCCAGCTAAGGAGACCGCTCGTTAGTTGCAGTAGATGGCTAAACGTCAAACAGGACGACCATAGCCAGGAACACTGCGGTTGGAACCACGCAGAAGACTAAAGGTCAGATATGACAATAAGGTCAAGTGGGATCCACGACAAGCGATTGATTGGGCAGAGACAAATGAAACCCAGGAGGACGACCATAAAACCCACTGGATGGCAGAAGAAGAATACATTGTCTGGGTAAACAGTTACCCGCTGAACAAGTTGGATGGGAGCGAATTAGATCCCTGGGTATATGGATTGATGGATCAATCTGTGGATCAATGGGTGTTTGGGCTGAATACATGTACCACTGATAAGCCTACGGAGAGATAGTTATGAAACAAAGGCCGGTGTAATTCCTAGATTTAGTCCTTTTCTTCATGCGGTTAGGAGGTGATAGTAGGTAATAATTCCCTAACATCTGGTTGTATAGTTTATTACATTATCTACCTCCCCTTGTGGCAGTCATGCAGTATTGTGTTGTTTTTTTGGAGTCGATTATACGTAGATGTGTCTTCAATGCATGTACTGGTTACTTTATGTGATTATGCTGTAGATTGTCACTCTGTTACTGTTCAGAAGAAAATAAATATGTTTGAGTTGTCTTTTATTTCGACTTGTCAGTCTGAAGTAATATAATTTAGAGTAGCTTAGAGACCTTATGAGGCTGTACCTCTCTTCTATAACCTGATAACATACACCACGAGACATTGATGGTGCAATAGTAATTAACTATTGTTCTCACGCGGAGACACGAACCTCTATCTGTCGTATCCCTTACTCTCATCCTCTTTTTCTCCTTCTCTCTCTTCGTCTTTCTTTACTATCAAAGGTAGTGTGTAGTAGGCAGAGTTCGACTGAGGAACGAACTTTTAGGCTTCACACTATTTATATCAGTATCCCTCATCATTCTTTCTTTCTCTTCTCTCTCTCCTCACTTCCTCCTTCTTCTTCCTCTTTTTTTCTCTTGATCACACATGGCGCTGCGAACAGGATTGTTTCCAGAATAATCTGGGGTTCCTATTGTAGTCCAGGAGTTCCCAGAATATTCCATGTGAACTTTGTCTCGGCGGTGTCAGGCTATACTATATAGTAAGATCGTATACATAGATTTGTCGCTTATAGTCAGTAGTTCGTGATTGCCTGCTCGATAGTTTGTCTCAGTAAGGTGTTCCTTTACTAGGCTACTTATCTCATAGCTGGTTGGTAAATTGTCTGAACTATCTGTCGGCGAGGTTTCTACTAAGTCTGTTCAGTTAGAAACTCTTGTGTAAAGTACAGTACACCGGCCAAACCACCTTGCTACAATAAGAATACAGGAAAACCCACTACAACAAAATACCCAGGGATAGCCAACTCAGAAGGAGAGTCAGCGCAGCGGAATCTGTCCGAAATGAGCTCAGACAACAGCTGAGCAGTGCAAGACAACGTAAAGGTGGCCTTATCTTTTCATCATTAAAGAGTATCAGAATAAAATACTCCACCGTTATACAAAGGTCACCCACTCTTCGTCCAGGAAGTCAAGAGTCATAATTGATGACAGGGCATGGCAGGCGAAACCCAGAGCCATGCAAAGTATAAGAACAATTCCTACACCTGACATGCAGAGCAATCCAAACCTGTGGCTGTGGGACGGATGTCAGTTAGTTTGTCAGGAAGGCAGCTGTTTGCCTGGCTGAACTCAATACGTCTGGTGGCAAGGGCAACCTCTGAAACCATCAGGACAATATGTTTCAACTCCCCCCCCCCTCTTTTTCCTTCTGCAGAAGAGAACAGAGCGAGACGGGCTGTGCCAAACGTTAACAATGGCACATGTGCATACTAGAAATTCACGCATGAACAATTAGATCATCAAGAGGGGATATTCCCCTGTGTTTTATTTAGTGAGTTTATTATGGCTGTTGTGAAGAGACAAATGACAGTGTAATTCGTGGTAGTTAGAAAATCCCTTTATTTTAGAAGCGGGAACAGAGGTGGAATTCATCGTACCGGCGTGTTCAAGTTTCAAGATACCAGAATTAGACATGTTAACAGTGTTGGGCAGTGAATGACAAGCGACGCCCTATATTTCTGCCCGTGCATATAGAATAGACACTTTAAAGAAAACAATCGTAGAAATTCAGTGAAGAAGAAAACGGAATCCAGAGAGCACCCGCAAGCAGAAACATATTCTTTATATATTTATTTCAGCATGACGCAATGAACAGTAGTTTAATAATTAGTTAATCGTTCGTGGTGTAGTGTTGGTTCATAATTGAATGACAATTTTGTTGTAGTCACGTGTATATGGGTAGTAGCGTTTAGCCATCCTTTGTTTGTTTTACAGGTTCATGAATGTAGTTAGAAACATGTTATTGTGTTGTTTAAATGAATATGACTACTTGATAGGATCAACTGTTGTGGAGCAGTTAGCTCCCTTGTTAGTTCCATAGCGGAAGTTGTCAAGTCGGGTACGCGAATGCTTTTATTTTTGTGTGGGCCTCACTATCGTGTTGGGCAGACACAACTGTAGTATTGGGTGTCATAGTGACAACACACAGTTCAACGTCGTGCCAGGAGGCCAAGAAGTCCATTTATAATCTGAGATTGCCCGGGTAGATGTTAACGCGGGTATATGTTTGTTTTTAATGTGAAGGGGCATGGCGAAGAATACATGTTAGCGCCATGTCCGGGAACTGGGCAAACAAATGTTTTTTTTAGAGTTATTTCAGCGCCAGGGTGTCCAAGAACTGGGCACACATTTTTTTCAGAGTTATTTCAGCGCCAAGACAATTGAGCATGATGTCCAACGACTGGGCGCACATTTGTTTTATGTCGAAAGCTGTTTCATGATATATGTTTGGTTTGTTTCTATGACCACTAAATATTGCGTACTTACAGTAGGGGCTGATTTGTCTTTGTGTACATCGGTGGTGATCGTGAAGAGTGCAGCTTCAGGCTGATGGTCCTTGCGAATAGGGTTGAATTGGTTGTTTTATTATGTGTGGTGACCAGGCATTTGCCTGTCGTGTCACAGGAATTGTTACAATGTTTTTTTTTCAGATTCAAGGATGACTACACATGTCCTAGTGGGTAGCACCGATGTGAATTTGATTGTTGGTTTTGTTGTTGTTACAGGGGAGTGGCATATTAAGTGAATGCTTATATTGACATTGTTTTATTAATTTTGGTGCCGCTAAGTATTGCACCCATTGATTGATGATTTTGTTTTCTGGGGAATCCCCGGCATGCCAGGTATTGGACTGTTTTATTGATGATATTACTTGATTACTATGTTGTTACGAGGCACGCCAGAAGACGAACAAGATTTAACTGCCTTATGCACTGGGAGAGCAGGGGAAGCAGCCAGTATTTTTTATTATTATTATTATTTGGGGTGGAAGTTCCAAAAAGAGTTTTCCCCTTAGGCATCCAATATTGTTTATGAGGAATGTCAGATGCGGAGCCAGGGCTTCGATCTCAAGGAGGAATGACGGTATATTGATGGTGGGACCCATCAACTTTTGGTAGGTGGGTATGAGACAGTAGGGAAAGTGGTTTTCACATACTGCCTCAGTTTACTAGAGGGCAATGACTGGAATGATTTTGAGACAGAAAGTTCACCAACCAGTATAAGTTCAAAATTCGTGAGTGACCGGGCGCTGACTTGATCACGGCCTGCTAACCGAGAGTTTACCTTTCGTTGTTAGTGAAATGAGAAATTCAGGAAACATGAAGCCAAACGTAGCATAGGCTTTGTGGGGAACTGTCAGTTTGGGCAAGAAATACAACGGAGGGGCAGATTTATAGCAGTGGGAATGTGCTTGAGCTGGAAATCTAATTTAAAGAGCATGAACTCAAACAAGGACGATAAACTCAGGACCATGAACTTCAGAGACAATGTAGATTTGGGTTAATGATATGATAATAAGATGCAAATTGAAGCAGGGTACGCGAAGTACTGATTGGATGACAAGGGACAGCGACGTCACGTGATTCAAGAAAGAAGCGCCAAGTATATCGTTATATATACTTTGGGATCCAGTCAGTTAGGAGGGTCGAGCAGGAGAGAGGACAGTTAATAGTGGACTCCGGGAGCGGCGGGGGGGGGGGGGGGGCTGAGGCCTCTTGGGGCAGCCCAAGGAACATAGTAACAGGACTTCAGAAATTGTGGCTAATCCGTGCCCAAGTCTGTATAGTATCTGTAGGAGGAGGAAGTGAAGGAAGACGGACAAGCGCTCATGCTAGAACTCGTCAGAATCACTGATAGGAGTGAGAGCGACTAAGGATCTGTGAACGGAACCTACCCAAGGCAGATAAGCCAAAGAAGGGAAAGACACGCAGAGTCCGAGGGTCGTTAAAGTGCAAGAAAGCCACTTGAGTTAAGAGGACCGCCAGCTAAGGAGACCGCTCGTTAGTTGCAGTAGATGGCTAAACGTCAAACAGGACGACCATAGCCAGGAACACTGCGGTTGGAACCACGCAGGAAGACTAAAGGTCAGATATGACAATAAGGTCAAGTGGGATCCACGACAAGCGATTGATTGGGCAGAGACAAATGAAACCCAGGAGGACGACCATAAAACCCACTGGATGGCAGAAGAAGAATACATTGTCTGGGTAAACAGTTACCCGCTGAACAAGTTTGGATGGGAGCGAATTAGATCCCTGGGTATATGGATTGATGGATCAATCTGTGGATCAATGGGTGTTTGGGCTGAATACATGTACCACTGATAAGCCTACGGAGAGATAGTTATGAAACAAAGGCCGGTGTAATTCCTAGATTTAGTCCTTTTCTTCATGCGGTTAGGAGGTGATAGTAGGTAATAATTCCCTAACATCTGGTTGTATAGTTTATTACATTATCTACCTCCCCTTGTGGCATCATGCAGTATTGTGTTGTTTTTTGGAGTCGATTATACATAGATGTGTCTTCAATGCATGTACTGGTTACTTTATGTGATTATGCTGTAGATTGTCACTCTGTTACTGTTCAGAAGAAAATAAATATGTTTGAGTTGTCTTTTATTTCGACTTGTCAGTCTGAAGTAATATAATTTAGAGTAGCTTAGAGACCTTATGAGGCTGTACCTCTCTTCTATAACCTGATAACATACACCACGAGACATTGATGGTGCAATAGTAATTAACTATTGTTCTCACGCGGAGACACGAACCTCTATCTGTCGTATCCCTTACTCTCATCCTCTTTTTCTCCTTCTCTCTCTTCGTCTTTCTTTACTATCAAAGGTAGTGTGTAGTAGGCAGAGTTCGACTGAGGAACGAACTTTTAGGCTTCACACTATTTATATCATATCCCTCATCATTCTTTTCTTTCTCTTCTCTCTCTCCTCACTTCCTCCTTCTTCTTCCTCTTTTTTTCTCTTGATCACATTGAGAATAAAGTATAAAGTTTCAGTCCAGATCAAGTCTTGTTACTTCTTTTGACACTGTTATAATGCCTTGATAATGTCATAGTATGGTTGGATGAGAGTTCCGCACCTGCGCTCGTTGCTTGCTATGAGGGGGGAAAAAGAGCCACCTACACCCCATGCATTTAGGCTTACAACATGTGATGAGCCTATAACTGTACAAATCCACTTACCACATCACAGATCCACCTATGAAATCACAGATTCACATATCACGTCACAAATACACCTATCATATCACAGATTCACCTATCTCATCACATATCCACCTATCTCATCACATATCCATCTACCACATCACAGATCTACCTATAATATCACAGATCAACTTATTACATATCTACCTATCACTTCATATATCCACCTATCACATCACAAATTCAACTATCACATCACAGATCCACCTATCACACCACAGATCCAGCTTTTATATCACAGATCCACCTTCTGCATCACTGATTCACCTATCACATCTCAGATGCACCTCCCACATCTCAGATCCACCTCCCACATCACAGATCTACCTATCACAGAGAGGGAGAAAGTTCTAAATTCAAGTGAGCAAACACGCGATGGTATGAAACGAATCACAGCACATATGGGCTACACGGTCCACTCACTGGCTACACGGTCCACTCACTGGCTGCACGGTCCACTCACTGGCTACACTGTTCACTCACTGGCTGCACGGTCCACTCACTGGCTACACTGTTCACTCACTGGCTACACTGTTCACTCACTGGCTACACTGTTCACTCACTGGCTACACTGTTCACTCACTGGCTACACGGTCCACTCACTGGCTACACTGTTCACTCACTGGCTGCACGGTCCACTCACTGGCTGCACTGTTCACTCACTGGCTACACTGTTCACTCACTGGCTGCACTGTTCACTCACTGGCTGCACGGTCCCACTCACTGGCTGCACTGTTCACTCACCTGGCTGCACGGTCCACTCACTGGCTACACTGTTCACTCACTGGCTTGCACGGTCCACTCACTGGCTACACTGTTCACTCACTGGCTACACTGTTCACTCACTGGCTGCACGGTCCATCACTGGCTACACTGTTCACTCACTGGCTACACGGTCCATCACTGGCTACACGGCCCACACACTGGCTCACTGTTCACTCATGGCTACACGGCCCCATCACTGGCTACACTGTTCACCACTGGCTACACTGTTCACTCACTGGCTACACTGTTCACTCACTGGCTGCATGGTCCACTCACTGGCTACACTGTTCACTCACTGGCTGCACGGTCCACTCACTGGCTGCACGGTCCACTCACTGGCTACACGGTCCACTCACTGGCTACACGGTCCACACACTGGCTACACTGTTCACTCACTGGCTACACGGTCCACTCACTGGCTACACGGTCCACTCACTGGCTACACTGTTCACTCACTGGCTACACTGTTCACTCACTGGCTACACTGTTCACTCACTGGCTACACTGTTCACTCACTGGCTACACGGTCCACACACTGGCTACACTGTTCACTCACTGGCTACACTGTTCACTCACTGGCTACACGGTCCACACACTGGCTACACTGTTCACTCACTGGCTACACTGTTCACTCACTGGCTACACGGTCCACTCACTGGCTACACGGTCCACACACTGGCTACACAGTCCACACACTGGCTACATGGACAGTACACACTGGCTACATGGACAGTACACACTGGCTATATGGACAGCACACACTGGCTATATGGACAGCACACACTGACTATATGGATAGCACACACTGACTATATGGACAGCACACTGACTATATGGACAGCACACACTGACTACATCGACAGCACACACTGGCTACATGGACAGCACACACCGGCTACATGGACCACTCACTGGCTTTTCCTCCTCAACATGGCCACGTACTTATGTTTGTCGCTGGCCAGTTGCAGCAGGTAGCGAGCCAGATCCTCGGGCGTCTGCGGGAGAGTCACGGTGATACACATTACATCAGGGTTCTAGCCGCTGGGTTGTGTCTGTGTTAGCCATTGTTCTATATCTGTGTTGACCCTTGTTCTATGTCTATGTTAGCCATTGTTCTATATCTGTGTTGACCCTTGTTCTATGTCTATGTTAGCCATTGTTCTATATCTGTGTTGACCCTTGTTCTATGTCTATGTTAGCCATTGTTCTATATCTGTGTTGACCCTTGTTCTATGTCTATGTTAGCCATTGTTCTAAATCTGTGTTGACCCTTGTTCTATGTCTATGTTAGCCATTGTTCTATATCTGTGTTGACCGCTGTTCTGTGTCTGCCAACCAATGTTCTATATCTATGTCAACCATTGATCTATATCTGTTAACTATTGTTCTATGACAGTGTTAGTTATTGTTCTATGACAGTGTTAACCGCTGTTCTGTGTCTGCCAACCATTGTTCTATATCTATGTCAACCAATGATCTATATCTGTGTCAACTATTGTTCTATAACGGTGTTAACCATTGTTCTATGTTTGTCAATCGTTTTGTGTTTGTCTATGTTAACCATTGTTCTATACTCGTGTCAACCATTGTTCAATATGTTAACCGTTGTTCTATGTCTGTGTCAGCCGTTGTGTTGTGTCTATGTTAACCATTATTCTATGTTCGTGTCAACCATTGTTCTATGTCTGTTCAACCATTGTTCTATATATGTTAAACACTGTTCTAGGTCTGTCTCCACTAGTGTTCTGTCCGTATTAACCATCACTCTAAGGTGGGTGTAACTCAACCATCACATGTCAGTCTCTGCCTACTCTAGAGTCAATGGATGCCAATTGTCTTATCACCGATCTGTTCACTTCTATTCTAGAACCAATAGCAACTACCTATATCACCACTGTTCTGTTTATTTCTTTCAGTCACGTACAAGAGACGTTATTTCTACCCAATCACGTGCATGAGACATTATTTCTACCCAATCACTTGCAAGAGACATTATTTCTACCCAATCACGTGCAAGAGACATTTCTACCAGTCATTACAAGAGACATTATTTCTACCAATCACGTACAAGAGACATTATTTCTACACAATCACGTGCATGAGACATTATTTCTACACAATCACGCGCAAGAGACATTTCTACCAGTCATTACAAGAGACGTCATTTCTACCAGTCACGTACAAGAGACATTATTTCTACCCAATCACGTGCAAGAGACATTTCTACCAGTCATTACAAGAGACATTATTTCTACCAGCCACGTACAAGAGACATTATTTCTATCAATCACGTGCAAGATACATTATTTCTACCAATCACGTACAAGAGGCATTATTTCTACCAATCACGTGCAAGAGACATTATTTCCACCAATCACATACAAGAGACATTATTTCTACCAATCACATGTGAGAGACACACTTTGAAGTCGGAGGCATCCACGAAGATGCCTGAAGGGAAGTATCTCTTGTAGTCGAAGCCGCCCCGCACGACGGGCACCACGTCCACGTTCTGGAAGAGCTTGAAGAACTTCTCGGTGACGTAATCTGGGCAGAAGGAATTCTCAAAGGCCAGGTAGAATCTGAAATACACAGTGACAGGACGAGTCAGCTGACCAGCGGTGCTGTGATGTGTCAGAAAACATAAGATGCTGCGGCGAAGCCTTCATCAGCAAACAAATACAGAACACACAACATATACTTTCGGGGAAGACACTACACAGCCTGAGATTCTGAGATAAGAAGCACATTTGTTCCCCAACACCCCCATCATTTCATTTTCTTTTCATTGCTCTCATTGTTTCATCTTTCCATTGTTCTCTATTTTATCATCTTTACATTCTTTTCATCCTGTTTTTATGCATTAATATAGTCAATGTAGTGTCTTCCCCGTGATTATAAGTTGTGTGTATGTATTTGTTTGCTGATGAAGGCTAGCCACCGCAATTTCCGATGTTTTCCGCAATTGTGTTTTGTAAAGCTACATTACTTTGTGTTGTTTTATATTGTTTACATTTCCACAGCTTTACAGCAGTTCTACAATTTTAATCATACTTTAACATGTGTGGGAGCTGTTCTTGACATCACAGATAACAGACTAACATATTGCTAACTTCAGCACTGAGGGGACACGTCCGGGGCTTGCCTCGGACAAGCAGGAGGAGCAATTCACTGCTATACCTGGCCGAGGTTGTTGTACTGTTTCTACCTTACACATGAACACATCAGACCAGCAGAAAGCTAGTCCACTGCTATACCTGGCCGAGGTTGTTGTACTGTTTCTACCTTACATTTAGTGGTATCGGACTAGCTGTATTGTCTTCTGTTCTGTAGTTCTGGAGCAGGACAACGGCGTCGACGCCCCCCCCCCCCCCCCCCCCCCAAATCATGTCTGATATTTGAATGTAGTTGATGTTTATATGATTCTGTGTTTCCAAGCTGCTTCAGCGTCCACACACATCTTCCTCATTTCATCTAACGAGGCCAACATATGTCATCTGTTTCTGTTGTATTTCTTCTATCAGCAGTCTGTTAATTTCCGACTTCACTATATGCCGCTACTGCTGCTGATGCGTGGGGTCTGGGGTTACAGCTGGTGTATCTAGTGGGGTTTGTGGTTAGACCTCGTGTATGTAGTGATGAGTGGGGTCTAGGGTTAGACCTGGTGTATATAGTGCTGTGTGGGGTCTGTGGTTAGACCTGGTGTATGTACTGATGTGTGTAGACCCCTGCATGTAGTGATGTGTGGAGTCCATGCTTAAACCACTGTATATGAAGAGAGATTAAACCTATGACTTACTTAAATACAGTATAGCCATTACCACCTAAGGACAATAATCCCTTTCAAATTAATGTCCGGAACGTGGTTGAATTGATCACATGATTTTTAATCTGAGGCTGGGATGGGTCTTAATTATAATTTGAATAACGAAGACACAAACGATAGATTGCACGATTTATTGCCTGGCACATTTAGCTGCATCTCGTCAGGTACATACTGCAGAATTCACACAATATAAAGTAACATAACTAGATACATCCTTGAAGCTGAAATATACACATGTTCGCATAGTAATGTCAATTGTCTACCACGATAATTTTAAACTGACTAATATGTCTTTCTGTTTGCACAAAACTATCTTGTGTAGATTAATCATTATGGCTTCTGCAAACTTTAACAAGCAAGTATTTTGTGTGTTAAACAACACGCGAAAGGCCCTGTCTTTATCAATCGCTTGGCAGCTTTCCAGCACATGCTTAGCAATTGATGAAGCGGGAAGCTTCCGGTGTGTCGGCTCCACCGGGCTCCCATCGCCTGTGTGTAGTATCTTGTCAATCCATTGAGGTATGTTTTCAGCAACTATTTTGTTCAACTGCCGCTCTGTTCTGCCGATGTAGGTAGATTGGCACCAACATGTGAATTGGGAAATACAATTGTTTTTTTGGCGCACAGAGGAACAGGTTCTTTCATTGCTTGGGTGGGAATCGGTGTGGTTCTGTACCTAATGACCGGAGCTGCAGTACAGAATGTTCGGTCGACTGCTGTAATGAGCCAGTCTTGTAGACGTTGCATTACGTCATCCCCTCGAAAGGTTAGCTGGAAGAATACCTTGAGTTTAGGAGCTGTAGTTTCGTTTGGTTTTGGTTTGGGCTGTTGGCAGTGGCGCTCTATAAATCCTGGGGTTAGAGCTGGTGTATGCAGTGATGTGTGGGGTCTGGGGTTAGATTCTCTTCTTCTTCTTCTTCATCTTAATTATAGCCTCACTTCTGGGGTTGAACGGGGTAGAGAAAATGGAAAAAAAAAAAAAACGACAGAGATGACGACCTACTTGTAATGATGGCTCAGCATGGGCAAGCACTCCCTGCTATCTTGCTGCCGGTAGTGGACGGGACCGCAGGTCAAGTTGCCACATTGCCCAAAGATGTCCACGCCCATGACTCGACTCATTCTCTCCACGTACAGCTCTCGCTTGCCCCAGGTCGAGCAGTGGCTGACGAACCAGGCAGCCATCTTGCTTTTTCTGTCAAACATCATTTCTGGAAACAAACATAGTTTCTGGCAGTTTCTGTCAAAAATAGTTTCTGGAAAACAGAGTTTCTGTCAGTCAGAGTTTCTGGAAAACAGTCATACTGAAAGCAATGAAATCATTTTCTCATCTCCTTCTGTCCCACCAGTTGTCATTACACTAGACCACTCTATGGTTCTGTCCCACTTAGTTATCATCATACTAAACCACACTATGGTTGTCCCACTTAGTTGTCATTACACTAAACCACTTTATGTTCTGTACTACACTAGTTGTCATTAAACTAAACCACTCTATGTTCTAACCTACTTAGTTATCCACGATAAATCTCCACACATCCTACCTACATAAGCTCACACTTAGCAATTATGTATCCCTGCATACGACCTACCATAACTTCATTCTCCCCTGACACAACTTACCATAACTTCATTCTCCCCACACACTACAAACCATAACTTCTTTCTCCCCACACACGACATACCATAACTTCATCTCCCTACACATGACCTACCATAACATCATCTCCCCACACACGACCTACCATAACATCATCTCCCCACACTCGACCTACCATAACCTCGCCTCCCAATACACGACCTACCATAACCTCATTTCCCCACACACGACCAACCACAGTCTCACACTCATCTATCTCCCCAGACACGGCCTACCATAACCTCTCACTCATCTGTCTCCCCACACGCGACCTACCATAACCTCTCATTCATCTGTCTCCCCATACACGACCTACCATAACCTCACACTCATCTATCTCCCCACAAACGACCTACCATAACTTCACACTCATCTATCTCTCCACACACGACCTACCGTAACCTCATCCCCCCACACATGACCAACCACAACCTCACATTCATCTATCTCCCCAGACACGGCCTACCATAACCTCTCACTCATCTGTCTCCGCACACGCGACCTACCATAACCTCTCATTCATCTGTCTCCCCATACACGACCTACCATAACCACTCACTCATCTGTTTCCCCACACACGACCTACCATAACCTCATCTAACCACACACGACTTATTATAATTTCATCTCCTCCCATTCACGACCTACCGTAACCTCATCCACCCACACACGACTTACTGTAACCTCATCTCCCCACACACGACCTACCATAACCTCACACTCATCTATCTCCCCACAAACGACCTACCATTACCTCACACTCATCTATCTCGCCACACACGACCTACCATAACCTCACAGTCATCTATCTCCCCACACACGACCTACCATAGTCCTTCTCTGGAGGTCTGCGTCGCTGCAGGTGACCAAACAGTGTGGGGAAGTCCGAGTCCAGCTGGTAGGTCATCGTCCAGTTAAATTGAGCCTTGACATCTGACCTCTCAAGGTTATACATCTTGATTGCCGGGTCAGAGGTGAAAAACACCCACCTGGTGGTTGATGTCATCGATCGGACAATTAATCAGTCAATCAAACAATCAACCTGCTGATTAACAATGTGTCTATTATTATGAACATCCTTTATTTGCCTCATTGCTATTTATTTGCACCTCTGTGTGTGTGTGTGTGTGTGTGTGTGTGTGTGTGTGTGTGAGAGAGAGAGAGAGAGAGAGAGAGAGAGAGAGAGAGAGAGAGAGAGAGAGAAAAATCGTGTTGGGTTTCAAATCTACACTATATATATATATATATATATATATATATATATATATATATATATATATATATATATATATATTCTTCTTCTTCTTCAGCGTTCCGAGCCATTGAGGTTCTTTGCTGCAAATACAATCCGTCTCCATTCGTCTCTCTTGTGGACCTTCTCTTGCCAGTCGTTGATTCCAAGTGCTTGTAGGTCTGTACATGTATTATCTCTCCACCGCCTTCTTGGTCTACCTCGGGGTCTACGGTCATTTATTTCCTGAGTGTAAGCGAGTTTTGTTTCCCTATTATCTTCCATTCTTTCTATATGCCCCAGCCATTGTAGTCTATTAGCCTTCATGATACCAGTGATTAGCGGGGACTTAAACAGATCATAAATGTCTTTGTTACTTCTTCTTTTCCACTCTCCACTTTGTGTATCCCTAATGGGTCCAAAGATGCGTCTTAAAATTTTGTTCTCAAAGGTTTGTAACAAGGCTTCGTCTCCTTTCGTTGTACTCCAGGTTTCAGAGCCATACAGCACAACTGGTCTGATCAGTGTTTTGTATATTGTGATTTTGGTGTTACGAGACAACGCCTTTGATTTTAGTAGATGTTGTAGTGCATAGTATATCTTATTTCCAGAGTTGATTCTAGTTTGTATTTCTTCCCTTATGATGTTGGAGCAGTTGAAGATTGTACCCAGGTATTTGTATGTTTCCGTTCTTTTAATGGTCATATTATCTATTTGTATGTGGCCAGAGTTTTTAGCCATTCCGTCTCTTGAAATTACCATATATTCTGTCTTATCTTGGTTGATAACCAGCCCCATCTGTTGGGCTTTTTCCTTTAAGTGAGTCAATATTTCCAATGTCTTTTGTTCACTTTGCCCTATAATATCTATATCATCTGCATAACCAAGCAGCTTGGATGTTCCTCCAATATCACATTCCTCCTTTACCTTCCTTACAACTTTCTCTAGAGCCAGATTGAAGAGTAGCGGCGATAGTGCATCACCCTGTTTCAAGCCAGATGTTATTTGGAAGGGGTCTGATTTCCTGCCTTTATATGTTACTATATTATAAGTATCTTCCATGCATAGTCTGGTCATGTTGATTAACTTCCTTGGTATTCCAAATTCCTGCATAGCATTCCATAGACTATTCCTATGGACACTATCATAAGCCTTTTTAAAATCCACAAAAATGTTATGGAGATCTCTTTTATATTCCCAATTTTTCTCGGCTATTTGTCGTAAGATAAATATCTGATCTATTGTTGATCTGTTTTGTCTAAAACCCGCCTGGTAGTCACCTAATATGTCTTCTGAATATGGTTTTAGTCTATTTAGTAATACTGCGGATAGTATCTTATAGCTTGTGGACAGTAGTGATATTCCTCTATAATTTCCACATTGGAACTTGTCTCCTTTCTTAAAGATAGGTATCAATAATGACTCTTTCCAGTCATGGGGTAATTCTTCTGTCCTCCAGATTTTTATTATTAGTTCGTATAGCTTTAGATGTAATGCATGGCCACCTGCCTTTATAAATTCAGCAGCAATTCCATCAGTCCCAGTTGCCTTATTGTTTTTAAGTCGTGTGATTACATATAGGATTTCTTCAAATGTAGGTTCTTCAATTTGTGGTTCGCATGTTAGAACCTCTTCCTGTGGGAAAATGTTACTTGGAGCTTCACAATTATATATATATATATATATATATATATATATATATATATATATATATATATATATATATAATATATATATATCATCTAATCTCATCATGTTCCTCTTGTACCTTGCGGTGTCGATGTGAAATATAAACAGCGGGGGAGTGCCCACTAATGGGCTTCATGTGGTCGACCTCTTTCTCTGCTTCCCTCTGGTCTGTACATCATTGCTTGTTGTGATATATTGTTAGTTGGTAACCTACTTGCATGGCCAAACCATTTAACTTGTTGCCTTCTAATAAAATTTAGTGCAGCTACAATCCCCACTTTAGTTCTGATTTCTTCATTTCTGATCTTATCTCTTCTTAATACACTGAGTATTCTTCTCAGGAATCTCATTTCTGTTGTGATTTTTCTTTTCTCGTTTTCTGTCATTGTCCAGGTTTGGCATTGGTAACAAAGAGTTGGTAGGAAGATTGTGTTGTAAAGTGTTTTCTTAGTAGTTATTGATACATGTTTGTTCTTTAGTATTGGTGCCATTTGTCCAGTGAGTTGGTTTGCCTTATTGCGTCTATTTTTGATTTCGTCTTCTGATTTGCCATTTGATGATATTATACTTCCTAGGTACTTGAAACTCTTTACTTGTTTCAAGGGATGTTAGTTTAGGTGAATCGTTGTTGCTTTTTCTTCTTTAGAAAAAAAGTCATTACCTCTGTTTTACTTGTGTGCTAATTTTCATGTTATTTTCCCTACACATTTCGTTTAGACTATTCATGTGGTCTTGTAATTCAGCTTCTGATTTGGCTATTAGTGCTCGGTCGTCTGCACACAGGAGTTCTCGAATGGTTAGATATGCAGATGGTTCTTCTTCTGTGTTCTCGTCATGTGGTGTTCTTGCGGTCTCTGTTTGACTGGTTTCTTTACATATGTTGTCTATATATGTTATGAACAAGAGAGGGGACAGGACACAACCTTGTCGTACTCCGGATCTTATGGTGAAGGGTTATGTGTGTCCTCCAGTTGCTCTCAATATGCATTCACTGTTGTTGTATAAACTTCTACATAGGTTTGTTAGATGTGTACTCACTCCATATTGTTTAAGGATTTCCCACAGCTTGTTTCTATCTACTCTATCAAATGCCTTTTCTTGGTCGACAAAGGCTAAGTAGAGTGTTTCATTGAATTCGATTGATTTTCTATAAGTTGTCTATGAGCAAAAATGTCATCTTTTTTGCCAAAAACCTTTGTTTTTTCAAAAATTTTTTCCAAAATTTTATTTTGTTCT
>JACEFZ010000059.1:10000-11832 GCA_014155875.1 Cepaea nemoralis | reverse complement strand
AATATGCAATTTCTATCTTTCCTCCTCTTCATGTGGATTCATTATTATGGTTTTCCTTGGACCGTAAGTTAAACGTGTTTAATGATATTGTCTAGTCTTAATGGCTTTGTTGTTTGACTGTAATATTTATGTTTTGTGAAATTGTTGAAAGAAATACTTTGGCGCGGCAGCGCGAGGTCTAATGTTGTTGTTGTTGTTGTTCATGTTGTTGTTGTTGTTGTTGTTGTTGTTGTTGTTGTTGTTGTTGTTGACGATCATGTATCAGTTGCTTGGTTATTTGTTTGCTGATGGTGATTCCTCTGGAAGGCTGGCGTTTATCTTTAAATCTGAAACACTGAATGAACGAACGAACCAACCAACTTTATTTTCAAAGTGTCACAAATTGGGCATGCAAGCCCGTCTAACATTCGGCCCTTCCAACCATTCACGTTTCGTACATCAATTTACTATTGTGCCTGCTACATTCACACTGAAAAAAACATTGTTAAATTAATGCTGGGAACAGAAACAATGCATATTACCATATGACCCTCATGTAGTTTATATCCTAAAAAGGGCTTGCACCTTTCAGCGGGAGGATGGTGTATATGCTTTCCTCCCGACCCGGTATCAAATTACCGGGATAGTGTTGCGAGGCTCTCGTCCCCATCTCCAAGCTCAGAAACTAGCGGGGTATGCAAGGCTGGTACTGGAACTTCACATCTTCCGAGAGGTATAGTGGGATGTAACCATGTCACGATTCAGCACAGCATGTATGGACTGGCTAGGATAAGAGCCAGGTTGGTAATATTTCCTCCACGGATTTTAAATATTTAATTGTCAAAAGACTCCGACCCAATGCCCCAGAAAGACATGAACTTGTGTAGTAAACTTGTCATCAGCCTATTGTGGTATATGTGGTATACTGTGTAAGTGTTCCACGAGCAACGACACAAGAGGTCATTTTGACGTATTAAGCTGGCCACTTTTATTTTGCCAGGAAAATGCAAGCATTTGTTTTAACTTTTTATGTGCCAGGTTTCTGACATCCACTTTTGTTTTCCAAGGGAAATTATGGGAATCCATTGTAACTCTTTATGTGTCAGAATCTCTTAGTCCCTTGTCGCGTGATCAGCTACTGTTGAGAGAAGTCTCACATGTACAGTAGAAGACATTGATCCTAACCGCCAGGAACGACTCCCCACTGAAGAAATAGCCGACGAGTGGCTCGTGAAAAACAAAGGGAGTATGACAAATTTCCCAGAAAACAAAAGTCTACTATTCTTACAGTGGCACAGGACTGCAGATAAAGTTGTACAGCTATACACACAAAGATGACAGCAAACTTAGTTAGCAGCGACACGATGATACCGTGGAAAAGAATTTATCCCCCAGACTTGACTTGAGCTATGCAGCACAAAGAAGTCGATAAAGATGAAGATTCAACTTTCGTCCTACTCTCACACTTGTGTGATCTAATTAAATGATGGACATGAAGATAGTAACTAGGGTAGCTTATTTAGCAATAAGCGGCAACACCGCTTATCACAAGTTTAATAATTGAAAATAGAAATTATAAGTTCCCACAAGGAACGTAAAAGGAGAATAACTGATGAGAAGTATTTTTTTTTAAAAAAAACAATGTTCTCGGAGCGAGATCTCTTTAATCATGAGACGGGATTGTAGTAGGTCAAGCAAAGTATGGCTGTCACTCCAGGAAGGTGTTTAGGCACTCAGCTGCAAATGGTGTTTCTAACGATGAAGGTGGTAGTCTCTCCGTCGTTCCTCTTCGGGTCACCATATTCGCTAGTGGCCCACAAATCAGTTCTTTCACAGGGTCGCTGATGCGCAAC
>JACEFZ010000059.1:0-5000 GCA_014155875.1 Cepaea nemoralis | reverse complement strand
CTTCTCTATGCGCAAAGACTCGCTTTCTTCACTTCGCATATATGGACTAAGTCTCTTCTTTCTCCACTTCTCCTCTATCAATAACGTCACTCCTTTCTCTTTCTCTCCTCTCTGGGCCAAGTCTTTACTTTCTCCACTTCACATTTATCAACAGTCTTTACTTTCTCCACTTCTCCATGATCGACAAAGTCTGTTCTTTCTCCACTTCTCCATGATCGACAAAGTCTGTTCTTTCTCCACTTCTCCTCCATCGACAACGTCTCCCCTTTCTCTATTTCTTCTCGTTGGGCAAAGTCTTTACTTTCTCTACTTCTCCTCTATGGCAGTTCATATATAAACATAAATGCATTATTTGGCGCCCGTATAAGTAGGGATTAAATGACGCACTAGACAACATACAAATTAAAAACTATATTTATCGACCAGGATTCAAACCTGCCACCTCCAAATGACTACATCGCCTCGCTGCAGGAACAAGTGTACTTTGACGCACGACAAACAAGATATCCCTAAAAAGGGTGTCTTCATTAGCCAAACCTATCATGCACATGAACCCAGAACTATAGCAATATGGACAGTTGGTCATGTGTGGAATAAACACAGATCGATTTGCTTCCAAATCAAACCGCAGCTGATTGCGGACCCTCGGCTTGATATGTCGGGGAACTTTCAGCGCGTTCACTGCTCCTAAGTCACAACATCGAGTACAGGCAAAAGCAAGGCTATAACATGCTGGCTCTATTCGATCACGGACTGACACAAGAGAGTTGAAAGTTTGAAAAACATACCTACTGAATATGCATTAAAGTTGACGCCGTTAAGTTAATTAAATTGACAAAGTGAAAGATCTTTTAACACTGGTACATCGATTGCGGTGCTGTAGCGAAGAAGTTATGAATACTATTTGCAATCCCTCATACCGAGTTAGAAACAGCTGCAGAAGATTTGGCTGGTTTCCATGCGATGGAATTAGCAGGCGTGGCCATGGGAATGTTATTCCCATGGGAAAGGTCCCATGACATGGGATGGATGGGATGGAATGGGATGGGACAGGCATAAATTACCGTGGGATGGGATGGGATAGAAAAATATGTCCCATGGACAAGCCGTCCTCTAAAAAGTACTGGAGAGTTTTGGTCAGAGACCATAACTTTATGAAGGGAAAATCCCAACTGCACCTCCCCGCGGTAGAGGATGGAAACACACTACGGTGTGGCTAACACAGCTCTGGGGACCGAGTATCCACCGGAATAAGTGGACAACTCTGCAGCTGAGCAGGGCAGGGCACTCACTTGTCCTTACAGTCGGAAATGGCTGTCAAAGGCAGAGGTAAAAGACCACCATGTGGATGTGGAAGGCAAGGGGAAACCACCACATTATCTTCCCAAGACTTCATGGCAAAACATAAATCAAAGTTAGTGAAGGACGTTAATGGCTGTCTTAGGGCATCCTCGTCCGGTAGGGACAGTCATGAGCCACAGGTGACACCAGACCGTCATCCAGCTACTGATGGCAAAATCATAACTAAAATAAATAAATTTAGAATAGGAACATGGAATGTTAGGACATTAAATGAGCTAGGAAAGTTGACCAATGTTCTAGGAGAGATGGATAGCATGAAAATGAATATACTAGGCGTTAGTGAGATGAGATGGAAGGGATCGGGGCAAAATTATAGCTGACAATCATACAATAATTTATTCTGGAGGGGATACACATGAAAAAAGGTGTAGGAATAATATTAGACGAAAAAAACAGCCAAGTCAATTAATGGATACTGGTGTATTTCAGATAGAGTTATTATGGTAAAAATCAAAGGCAAACCAATAGACATAAATATTATACAAGTATATGCACCAACAGCAAGCAGTAGTGATGAAGAAATACAACACTTTTACGACGAAATAGAAATGGCATTGGCTCAAATTGGATCACAAGAAATAAAAATAATACTTGGTGATTTTAATGCAAAAGTAGGAAAGGGAAAAATGGAGGATGTAGTGGGGAATTATGGTTTAGGTACAAGAAATGAAAGAGGGGAAAAGCTAATAGAATGGGCAAATATCAATGAGATGATAATTGGAAACACATGGTTTAAACACCATAAAAGACGACTGTACACATGGATAAGCCCTGATAAGAAAACACGCAACCAAATTGACTACATACTAATTAATAAAAGATTTAGAAATGCTTTAATTAATGTAAAGACAATGCCTGGTGCTGACTGTAATAGTGATCATGTACCACTATGTGGACAAATAAAAGTAAGATTAAAGAGAGGGAAAAAAATGGTTAAGAACATGAGACTTAATAAAGAGGTTCTGAAAATAGATAAAGAAATGCAAGAACAATACAGAGTGACTGTGAAAAATAGGTACAATGCAATAACTAAAATACAGAGTATAGATGAACAATGGGAAATGTTAAGGGACTCCATTCATCAAACTAGCAAAGAAGTATTACCGGAGAGAGGCAAAATAGCTAAGAAAAAATGGATGAATGAAGATATCTTAAAACTGATGGACAAAAGAAAACAGAGTAAAAATGACAAACAAGAATACGCTAAGATAAATAAAGAAATAAAAGATAAATGTGGGAAGGCTAAAGAAACTTGGTTAAACGAGCAATGCAAAAAAAATTGAATTAAATTCCATTAAAGATACAAAAAATATGCACAGACAAATCAGTGAGCTTACAGGAAGAAAAATAAGAATAAATACAGGGTGTTTGAAATCAAAAACAGGAAAGATAATATTAGAGGAAGATGCTATAATGAAGAGGTGGAATGAGTATATAAGAGAATTATATGAAGGAGAAAGGGGAGAATTAACAGAAGATAGTAACTTAGAAGGTCCACCTATTCTGAAAGAAGAAGTCGCTGACGCTATGAAACGTATGAAGAAAGGAAAAACAGCTGGGCCAGATGAAATCACAATAGAAGAATTAGAAGTATTGGGAGAATTTGGAGTAGATATATTAACCAAAATGTTGAATGATATTTACAGCAGTGGATATTTACCCAGTGATATGCTGAAATCTTTATTTATAGCTATACCAAAAAGACCAGGAGCAATTGATTGTGAAGATTTTCGTACAATTAACCTTATAAACCATATCACTAAGCTTCTACTCAGAATCATAATGAGAAGAATCAAAAAGAAAATAAAAATGGAAATTAGTGAAGAACAGTATGGATTTGTGGAAGGAAAGGGCACAAACAATGCAATTTATACATTACGGACACTAATAGAAAGGTCAATAGAGAAACAGAGAGACATATATTTGTGCTTCATAGATTATACTAAGGCATTTGATAAAGTAAAACATGATGAACTGATTAAAATGTTGGAAGATATCAACATTGATGGAAAAGATTTAAGAATAATAAAGAATGTTTACTGGAACCAAGTAGCAGCAATTAAAATGGGAAATAAAGAGGGTAGTTACGAACAGATAAAGCTAGGAGTACGACAAGGGTGTGTCTTGTCACCAGATCTTTTCTCCCTGTATAGCGAAGTAATAATGAGAGAGATCAAAGAGATGCCAGGAATACTAGTTGGAGGTTATAATATAAATAATATACGCTATGCAGATGACACAGTATTGGTGGCGGATAATTCAACAGACCTACAACAATTATTAGACGTTGTAGTAACAGAGAGTGCAAGGAAAGGACTCTCCTTGAATATCAAGAAAACAGTAACAATGGTAATATCAAAGAAAATGGTGACACCAAAATGTGACATAGAAATAGAAGGGAAAATCCTTAACCAAGTTGATAATTTTAGATACCTAGGGGCATTTATAACATCAGATGGAAGATGTACAGCAGAGATTAGGAGTAGAATAGGGCAGGCAAAAGCCGCATTTTCAGAAAATGAAGAGTATCTTATGCAATAAGTCACTATCACTGAATGTAAGAAAGAGAGTGCTGAAATGCTATGTAGAACCAGTTGTGCTGTATGGCAGTGAATCTTGGAACGTAAATGAACAAATTAAGAAGAAATTAGAAGCAACAGAGATGTGGTTCCTGAGACGAATGTTGCGAATTCCTTGGACTGCCAGAGTAACTAACGACGACTGCCTGAAACAGGCTAATGAAACTAGAACATTATATACAACGATAAGACAGAGACAAACATCTTTCTTCGGTCACGTGATGAGAAGAGAGGCATTGGAGAACATCGTGACAACTGGAAAGATCGAGGGGAAGAGAGGCAGAGGTAGACCAAGAGAAGTGATGCTGGATGGATTGAGACGGTGGCATGGAGGAATATCAGCACCAGAGTTGATCCAGAAAACCAAAGACCGAGATCTATGGAGAGCCATGAACGCCTACGCCAGCCGGCACGGCACTTGATGATGATGATGATGGACAAGCCTGGGAATTAGCCTCGGTCGGTCGGTCAGGAAGCGATGGCAAGGTAATGAAAGTAAACTTTCCTAACGTCGGTCATGCAGAAAGCAATGACAAACTAATGAACGTAATCTTGACTAGTTAATCACAAAGAGCCAAAAATGTTGGGGTTGATTGCGAAGTCATGTAAAGGACATGCAACCAGTTTTTGTCACCCATTGCCATAAAGCGTGATAAAAATCATTGCGGTCACAAGTGGAATATTTGCTTACAAGGCTTGCGGTATAGAGTACTTCGTTCGATTCGACACTAACTGTGGCAGTTCCGTGGTTAGCTGCTTTCAAACACAGAGGCCAGAGTTCAATCCTAGGTAATTACAGAATGTATTAACTCAACTAGCACTACGCTGAAGTCGATCCATCCTCATAAAAACATAATTATCATCATGTGCCATGCCGATAAGTGTGGGCGGTCATAGGTCGCCATCTCAACTATACAAAACCCTTTGGGTCGGTCTGTGTTCTTTTTTCCCCGATTATGGCACGGGGCCAAGCCTGCCAGGGCCCCCCCCCCCCCCCCCCCCCCCCCCCCCCCCCCCCCCCCCCCCCCTTTTTTTTTTTTTTTTTTTTTTTTTAAACCC
>JACEFZ010000058.1:0-12247 GCA_014155875.1 Cepaea nemoralis | reverse complement strand
CCCACAAAAATACATCTTCCACCCACTCACTTTTACCCCATCCACACTCACACACTCCCACCCACACAGACATATCCCATTCACAGGTACCCCCACACTCATCCCACACACCCATTACACACCCCATCCCCCAACCCACACAATCTCCTACACACCCATTCACCCATCCAAACACACATTCCCTACCCACACCCACTCCCAACCCACCAACACCCACATACTTCCAACTATCCTCTCAAATATTCCCCCCCCCCCCACACACACACATATATCTCACACACACACATACATCCACCACCGACTAAACATCCCTTCACACATCCACACATCACCCATTAACCCATACACATCCCCCACACACAACCCCTAAACACATACATTCCCCGCACCCCACACACACACATATCCCTCACATACACACCCATACACACATCCTCACATCTAGACACATACATGATGCCTCGCATGATCACTGAAACTAATAAGAACAAACTCCCACACTTTACACACAATTGAGACACTGAGAATTCTCGCAATTGCAAGAAGTGGAGATAAAATTGTATATACACATTATGTAGCGTAAAAATTAGTGATGCAATTCAACTCTCTCTTTTTTCTCTCTCTCTCACGCTCTCTCTCTCTCTCTCTCTCTCTCTCTCTCTCTCTCTCTCTCTCTCTCCTCTCTCTCTCTCTCTCCCAATCACTAACTCTCTCACTCACATCACAGTAATGTTATATTATACATGATAAAATCAAGTGGCATACAAAATAATAAGATGAGAATAAACAAAAATAAAAATATGGAATGGCATGTTACAGGACAATCAAATGGTATACAAAATGATACCTCGTAATATGAAAGATGAGAATACATAAACAATATGGAATAGCATGTTACATGACATGCGTGGGCTCAACTCTCTCTCTCTCTCTCTCTCTCTCTCTCTCTCTCTCTCTCTCTCTCTCTCTCTCTTTACATACACACACTCTCACACTCATTCATTCTCTCTCTCTCTCTCTCTCTCTCTCTCTCTCTCTCTCTCTCTCTCTCTCTCTCTCTCACTCACACTCACACACCCTCTCACTAACTCTACAGTAATTTACATGAATTCATTTTATGCATCCCTCTCCTACACACCCATTCACCCACCAACCACCATAAATCAAGTGCATCAAAATGATAATATGAAAATGAAAATACACAAAACATATGGAACAGCATGTTAGATGACATACGTGCACTCAACTCTCTCTCTCTCTTTCTCTCTCTCTCTCTCTCTCTCTCTCTCTCTCTCTCTTCTCTCTCACACACATGTACATACACACACCCACACACAACATACAAACGCACATACACACATATACCCACGTACATACACACACCTACACACATCCATTTACTTACGCACACGTACTCACATAACACCCGAATATACACTCCCTCGCATACACTGCATGCATGCACACTTACACACACAAAGATAAACAATACATACAGGAGCACACACACACACACACACTCATCCATACACACATATACACACGCACATGCATATAAACGCATATAAACACATGAACGCACACCTTAACACACGTACAGACATACACACAAAGGCACCTACAGATACATACATACACACATATACACCCATACACACATACAGACATGCACACACATACATCCACACTTTCTCATGCACTCTCTCATTCACCCACGCTTTCTCTTTTACCCACTCACTCGCTCTCACACTCACCCATTCGCGCACATACACGCATACCCACAAATTCTCTCTCACTCACTCACGCTCCCTTACTCTCACTTGCTGACTCTCTAACTCACACTCACTCACTAACTTTCACACTCTATCACACAGACAGGCAGACAAACAACACACCCACTCTCTCAGATTCACTCATTCTCTAACTAAATCTCTCACACATATGTCCACACACTCACTCACTTTTACACTCACTCAGGCACACGCGCATGCATACTCTCTCACTCTCACTAATTCTTCCACTCACACTCTTTTTCACTCACTGTCTCACCCACTGTCTCGCTCACACACATACAGTGAAGAATGATACTGGAAAAATTATACCAGTAGGTGACTTATGGAGGCATATAGTCGGTATGAAGTAAGTATTGAAAGAGTTTTCGGTTGAATGTGTAGGGACTCATTAGGTGTTTTCAGATCTGGTGGAAGGCTATTCCACAAGTGAGCACCAGAATATGCGAAACAAGTTTTGTATAAGTCCAATCTAGGCTTAGGAAGCTGTAATAAATTTAAGCGCTTACTGTTCATTGCATTAGATTGAATTAACGGTAGAAGATACTCTGGGGTATTTTCAGATATAATTTTATTCACTAATTTGGCTTTGTTAAAAAGGAAACGCTTTCGAAGTGGTAGAAGTCTTAGATGGCTGTATAATTTATTACTTTCAACGTGCTTTGTGCTAGAAACTAGACGTATAGCGCGGTTTTGAAGCGAACACAATCGTTTCATATTAGATTTAGGGCAACCATCCCAGACTGTGGAACAATAAACGAGAGGTGATTGGATATAGGATGCATAGAATATTTTTCGTGTGCTTTCGTCCAAAAAGTGCTGACTTTTAGCAAGTTGGTAAACCTTTTGTGCTATTCTCTTGGTAAGGACGTGAACACGAGAGCTCCAGTTTAAATGTCTGTCAATTAAAAGACCTAATGTTTTATGTTCATTTGCATTAATTATAGGTAACGAGTCCACGTGGAGCTCGAGCGGTGTCCCAGTTACGGCTAGATCTGTAGGTTTTGTCTGCTCGTTATTAGCATGGATTTGGTTTTGTCGATGTTAATTAACATGCAATTTTCATTAAATGACACTAGCTTTTTAATATATTATGTAAATCACAACAGCCGACGTGAACACACCGTAAACGTGAGAAAGCGATGTCGCATAGTACTGGAACACTTAGTTTCCCATTTTAATTTATTAAACCAGTTGCCTATAATTGGCAGCTGCATTCAGTCACCTGGAAAGAGAAAGGTCCCTTACCTCTTCGTGAAAGCGGAATTGGAACCTGCGATACTCACGCCTTTGATTCAGCGCAAAAGTTAAACATTCATTGGCAGCTTGTAAATCTCCCTGTAAAGATAATAGTTATATACGACCGTCCCCGCTTTTGATCAAGGGCCCCAAAGCTGCTACCGTTAAACTCTAATTATTTCCTTGACCAGAACACTTTGTTTAACACACACGCACACACGCACATACGCACACACACACACACACACTCACACATACACCCACACCCACCTACCCACACACATATATGTATCATGTTCAACAGCTTCAGATAACCTGATTACAATTTATGGTGTCTTTTATTTCATGTTTTTCTTGTTATGTAAAACATGCTTTTAAAGAGTCACATTTACAGCAGTAATTCACAGAGATGAATACGAGGCCCATCAGCAGATACTGGAAATCAACGACAGCCGATCACTGAAACCAAGATCACTGATCTGAAATGCTCTTTCTCTTGCCTGTCATCTCTCAAGGGAGAATATGCCCTTAATAACTACACGCCACGTTCTTTGAAGATTTGTTCACGATTGGCTGGATTGTGCATCTAATGTTTATTCCGAGATGAGGTAATCTTTCTCACGCCAACCCTCCTGGGTCGCCTTTTGTGACATGCATGGTGGGTTAGAGCGCTTCCATTCTTGGTTTCCCTTATGACCTTCAGTTATCTGAATTTTGTTTTAGTGTCATCATCATCAAGTGCCGTGCCGGCTGGCGTAGGCGTTCATGGCTCTCCATAGATCTCGGTCTTTGGTTTTCTGGATCAACTCTGGCTGCTGATATTCCTCCATGCCACCGTCTCAATCCATCCAGCATCACTTCTCTTGGTCTACCTCTGCCTCTCTTCCCCTCGATCTTTCCAGTTGTTACGATGTTCTCCAATGCCTCTCTTCTCATCACATGACCGAAGAAAGATGTTTGTCTCTGTCTTATTGTTGTATATAATGTTCTAGTTTCATTAGCCTGTTTCAGGCAGTCGTCGTTAGTTACTCTGGCAGTCCAAGGAATTCGCAACATTCGTCTCAGGAACCACATCTCTGTTGCTTCTAATTTCTTCTTAATTTGTTCATTTACATTCCAAGATTCACTGCCATACAGCAAAACTGGTTCTACATAGCATTTCAGCACTCTCTTTCTTACATTCAGTGATAGTGACTTATTGCATAAGATACTCTTCATTTTCTGAAAATGCGGCTTTTGCCTGCCCTATTCTACTCCTAATCTCTGTTGTACATCTTCCATCTGATGTTATAAATGCCCCTAGGTATCTAAAATTATCAACTTGGTTAAGGATTTTCCCTTCTATTTCTATGTCACATTTTGGTGTCACCATTTTCTTTGATATTACCATTGTTACTGTTTTCTTGATATTCAAGGAGAGTCCTTTCCTTGCACTCTCTGTTACTACAACGTCTAATAATTGTTGTAGGTCTGTTGAATTATCCGCCACCAATACTGTGTCATCTGCATAGCGTATATTATTTATATTATAACCTCCAACTAGTATTCCTGGCATCTCTTTGATCTCTCTCATGATTACTTCGCTATACAGGGAGAAAAGATCTGGTGACAAGACACACCCTTGTCGTACTCCTAGCTTTATCTGTTCGTAACTACCCTCTTTATTTCCCATTTTAATTGCTGCTACTTGGTTCCAGTAAACATTCTTTATTATTCTTAAATCTTTTCCATCAATGTTGATATCTTCCAACATTTTAATCAGTTCATCATGTTTTACTTTATCAAATGCCTTAGTATAATCTATGAAGCACAAATATATGTCTCTCTGTTTCTCTATTGACCTTTCTATTAGTGTCCGTAATGTATAAATTGCATTGTTTGTGCCCTTTCCTTCCACAAATCCATACTGTTCTTCACTAATTTCCATTTTTATTTTCTTTTTGATTCTTCTCATTATGATTCTGAGTAGAAGCTTAGTGATATGGTTTATAAGGTTAATTGTACGAAAATCTTCACAATCAATTGCTCCTGGTCTTTTTGGTATAGCTATAAATAAAGATTTCAGCATATCACTGGGTAAATATCCACTGCTGTAAATATCATTCAACATTTTGGTTAATATATCTACTCCAAATTCTCCCAATACTTCTAATTCTTCTATTGTGATTTCATCTGGCCCAGCTGTTTTTCCTTTCTTCATACGTTTCATAGCGTCAGCGACTTCTTCTTTCAGAATAGGTGGACCTTCTAAGTTACTATCTTCTGTTAATTCTCCCCTTTCTCCTTCATATAATTCTCTTATATACTCATTCCACCTCTTCATTATAGCATCTTCCTCTAATATTATCTTTCCTGTTTTTGATTTCAAACACCCTGTATTTATTCTTATTTTTCTTCCTGTAAGCTCACTGATTTGTGTGTGCATATTTTTTGTATCTTTAATGGAATTTAATTCAATTTTTTTGCATTGCTCGTTTAACCAACTTTCTTAAAGCCTTTCCACATTTATCTTTTATTTCTTTATTTATCTTAGCGTATTCTTGTTTGTCATTTTTACTCTGTTTTCTTTTGTCCATCAGTTTTAAGATATCTTCATTCATCCATTTTTTCTTAGCTATTTTGCCTCTCTCCGGTAATACTTCTTTGCTAGTTTGATGAATGGAGTCCCTTAACATTTCCCATTGTTCATCTATACTCTGTATTTTAGTTATTGCATTGTACCTATTTTTCACAGTCACTCTGTATTGTTCTTGCATTTCTTTATCTATTTTCAGAACCACTTTATTAAGTCTCATGTTCTAACCATTTTTTTCCCCTCTCTTTAATCTTACTTTTATTTGTCCACATAGTGGTACATGATCACTATTACAGTCAGCACCAGGCATTGTCTTTACATTAATTAAAGCATTTCTAAATCTTTTATTAATTAGTATGTAGTCAATTTGGTTGCGTGTTTTTTTCAGGGTTATCCATGTGTACAGTCGTTTTTTTAGGTGTTTAAACCATGTGTTTCCAATTATCATCTCATTGGGTTTGCCCATTTATTAGCTTTTTCCCCCCTTTCATTTCTTGTACCTAATCCATAATTCCCCACTACATCCTCCCTTTTTCCCTTTCCTACTTTTTCATTAAAATCACCAAGTTTTATTTTTATTTCTTGTGATCCAATGTGAGCCACGCCATTTCTATTTCGTCGTAAAAAGTGTTGTATTTCTTCATCACTACTGCTTGCGTTGGTGAATATACTTGTATAATATTTATGTCTATTGTTTGCCTTGATTTTTACCATAATAACTCTATCTGAAATAGACCAGTATCCATTAATGACTTGGCTTTTTTTTCGTCTAATATTATTCCTACACCTTTTTCATGTGTATCCCCTCCCGAATTGTTTTAGTGTAATCAAGTAAAATCAAATAATTAAAAGATCTTTGTTTGAGTTTTTTTTTCTTTTTTTTCTTCATATCCTTTACATGACATCGCTGTCATCACCAGCATTTTTTCGCTGTTGTTGGTTTCTTGACACGATTACGCTCAGTAGTTTGCCATTGCTTTCTGAGCGGCCGGCTCACATATCCCGCAAGTCACCAACGCAGCGAGAACCGCTACCAATTCTCGCGCGCTGCGTTATCCAGCGTGGATAAACAGGATTACGGAGAAAATTGTTTAACTCCTAGGCTAGGGAGACCACTCAGTAGGTTATACTTATTTTAGTAGTTTACGCAAAACAGTTTATACATAGTTTATACTTAGCTTTTTACTCTTAGTAGTTTAAACCTGCAGTTTATAATTAGTACTTTATACAAGGGGGCTTAAAATAAAAACCTAAAAAATCTTTTTCCTTGGGGTGAATATATTCTACAAATATAAAGAATATGTATCATGTCACAGATGAGTAATATATTTTTCCGACGGAGTTTAGATATTGATGTATGTGAAAGAATGATGTATGTAAAAGAATGATGTATATAAAAGAATGATATATGTGAAAGAATGAATATGTGAAAGAATGAATATGTTAAAGAATGATGCATGTGAAAGAAAGATATATGCGAAAAAAAGATATGTATATGAAAGAACGAGGGGGGGGGGGATATAAATTAATGTGTAGTACACTTACGAGTACTTATGTTGGATCAGGTATGAGGCCTTGTTCCAAGTTTTCCATGTGGCTAAACATAAATACATGAGGCCTTGTCCCAAGTTTTCCATGTGGCTAAACATAAATACATGAGGCCTTGTCCCAAGTTTTCCATGTGGCTAAACATAAATACATGAGGCCTTGTTCCAAGTTTTCCATGTGACTAAACATAAATACGAAGTTTCCTACAACCGGTCTATTATCTGATAGAGCCATAACATTTGTAGTCTTAAATGCACGAAGGAATAGGCGGCCAATCTTTCCTTCACTTTAGCAGGCGACGAGATAAGGCGTCGGACTCTGATCTGATCGTGCCCATGACATTATTAGCGCCATGTACCTTGTGGTTAAGTCATCCGGATAATTATCTCAATGCCTACAAACTTGCTCTTGACCCATACAATTTGTCAGCTATTACTAAGTTTTAAATACTATTTCTCCTTATCAGGTTCCTTAATAAATCTTAATAACCAAGAAATAAACTAGAGAACTTGGGTGAGAACTGTCAAGATTGGTGGAAAAGAACAATTGGAAGGCAGAGGAGTAAATTTCTGGATGGCTTGGCCACGTGGCATGGTCGGAACAAGAACACACAGCTGATCCACGACTCTGGTGATCGTGTGAGATGGCGAAACATGTCCACCCACGCTTATCGGCAGGCTTTGCCATGTGAATGGTATTACCATGGGATTCCCATGGGAAAGGTCCCATGGGATGGGATGGGATGGGACAGCACACATTTGTAATTCCCGTGGGACAGTAGCCATGTCATAGCAACTTGATCTACGTCAGAGCTACCCTTAATTTTGTTTATTTTTTAAACATTTTTAAAGCCCTTTATTTTTGTGGCATACAAAAACGTCTCTACTAACATCCGTCTATTGAAGTCCTTAAAAATACCAATCCCTGATAATTACTGTTTAAATACCTTAATTAGGGAGAATAAAACAGCGATAGACTGACCGTGGCAAGGCCAAATTTAATTGGCATTAGTTGGTTCACGTACCTGACAAGACCGGGACTGATTGTAAAACACAGGTTCTTTGTAGCCATATTTGGTCAGTGCAACACAAAGAGCGGACACGTAAAAGCCTCCCCTGTGGGGAGGACATTTTTGCCTTAAATACCATCATTCTCTGCAGCCATTGGTATGTTAAAATCTACTTATTAATACGTATTTATGTATTTACATATGCCATTGTGTTTAATTAAGAATTAGTTAGAATGATAAATCAACAAATTTTTGAAAAATAGAGTCTGATTTATTTTTACCACTGAGCGCCATGCCCGGCCATGCTGTAATTTTTCCTATGCTTGTACAATTTCATATTCCTATGTTAAAACCTTTTATAGGCATTGTGAACATATATCTCATTAGCAATGCTTATAACCTATTAATATTATTGTACTGAAGAGTATTAAACTCATGTCAGAAACACATTCAGAAACTCTTCTCAATTGGGGGGGGGGGGGGGCAGACTCCTGATTCATACTTCACAGTAGAGAACTCGTTTCTGTCAATTTCATATTCCTGAATAAAAACTTCTATGCATTGTGAACTATATCTCACTATCTATGCTTAGAATCTGCAAATAATCTATGAACTCTAAAGAACATTTTCAAAGAAACAATTTCTCCATGTGGAAGCAGACTTTTGATTACACATTGAATGAACATACTTCATAGTAGAGAACTTGTGTCTGCTAAATTGCTGATCTGTAACTCAAGCTATCGTGCTAAATGTTGGTACAATCCTTTTGTTAACCTATTAGTAACCACTCAGTATGAGTGATGGACATGTAATCATTTCATAAAATAGTGCTAGGGAATTGCCATGTTTGAAAATATAAATTCAAGAACAAGGAAAGCAAACGCATGATATAAATGAATGTTCGGATAGGATGTGCCTTCAATCCGCCTCACCTCACTGTGGTAGGAACAGAAGCGAAGATTGATGTCATAAATTGCTTGCAATATTCAGAAGACTGGACCATGCGGCATAAGTTATTCTGATAAAGAAAACTCCGAATACTAGCAGTAATTGGCAAAATATATCACAGCGTTTATTAACCTCATGCTGCTGTAAGCAGTGGGGGAAAATAGTTTGTTTTAGTTTATGGATTAACCCCTGAGGAAATCCAAAAACCTAGGCTCCTTGCATCATCATTATGATTAATTATTATCTATGATTATCATGTACTTAATATCAGAGAAATGTATGTTTGTTTTCTCTGTTATGAGAATTTTTCTCTGTCCTGATTGTTAGTCTTTACTGTGGGAATATACATTTTAATGTTACCCCTAGGGACAGAAGGAGTTGATGTAAGAATCCTTGAATATGTCAGTACACAAGAAGACAATGTTGAATAACCTTGGCCTAATGCTGATTATAGTGAAGGAAAGGAAACATAGGTTATGTATGGGTTATTCTCTTCAAGAATGAGAGATAAAATATCTACATGTTTGAATGAAAATAATGGCTTCACTCATCTAATAGTCCCAGTAACAATAGAACAAAACATAGAGTGAAAAGATACCTCACTCACTATCAGAGCTAGGAAAGCTCTACAACAAGCGACGAGTGACAGGGAACTTGGAAACCCACTCCTTTCCCCTTCTCCTCTTGTTGGTTGTACTTTTGTTTGTAGTTAGTTAGTTAGTTATCAGTTGGGGTATCTTCGTTGCACTCCGGACATGTCCATAGGTGCTCAGATCCTCCCCCCAGCATATGCATCAGCGTCCGGTGGCTAATAGTGCCAGTTCTGTGTTGGTTGACGAGGCGCTTTGTTTTCCCGATGTACCTCTCGCGTCTGGCTGTGCCGATTCTTACTCCCAGGTCTTTCATCCTGGAAGCAATGTGGAATCACTGGCGTCAAAATCCTCTGTTCTCGCCAAATCTTTAAGGGCGTTAATAACATCCGCACGATCCATGGGCTGGCCATCTACAGGGGGTGCAGAGCCAGCCAATTTATCAGCTCGTTCATTTCCCTCGACTCCCGCATGTCCCGGGACGAAGATGAAGGTGACTTTGCGGACAACAGACTTCCGCAGCGACTCAGTCCACTGTCTACGTACAGATCCAGCTTCGACCTTCTGAATCATGCTCATTGAATCACTTAGTACACACACGTTGGTATAATGCTGTGATTCCAGCATATGAACGCCTGTGTAACTGCCATCACCTCCATCGTCATGCTGCTCGTGGTCATAGAGTGGGCACCACTGGATCTTGAAACGATTCGGCCCGCTGAACGGCTGTAAATGCCCACGCACTTCTCTGCTGCTTTACAACAGATCCATCTGTATAGATGAGCACTTCGGGGCTATCTGAGTGATCATAGATGAGCGCGTTAACCTCTGCATTGACAGCGGCAGGTTTCTGCTCTCTGCACCGTCTGTCGAGTGTGATAATGCAGGAGAAGGTACACTTAAAAGCTGGAGGCACCGGCACCCATTCCTTGCCGGGGTTGATACTGGTAAGACTGCAGACCTGTCCGACGACATCTTCCGCCCGACCCATCCATGATTTGCCCCTCTTTAGCCTGTCACCCTTTTCTCTGAATACAGCGTCATGCAGAGGGTGCTGCTCATCTGCACTTATTTTAAGTATGCACGAGCTCTCCAGATCTTGATCCTGTGTTCCATTGTCGGGAAGTCAAGGAGGTATCTCATTGCTACACAGCTAGTGTCTTTTGTGCAGCCCAAAATGATGCGCATGGCTTCGTTTTGTACCTTTTCAAGTCTTCCAATCTGTGTAGGGCTGACAGTGAGGATGGCCAGGGCATACTCGATGCGTGAAAGCACAAGTCCTTGGAACAGAAGTAATAGCAGTCTTTGCTCGATATTGGCAGTCGCCATGACTCTCATTGCTGCCAAACCTTTTCGAGCCTTCGTTATGACATAATCGACATGATCTCTGAAGGAGAGGCTACGATCAAGCCTCACGCCAAGATATGTTCATTGATTGGGTTCTACTCAGAATGCTCCCATCCATTCTTACTGCCGGCAGGTCTGTTTTCACAATATGGTTTGTTTAGTGAGAACCATGTAACCGTTGCCTTTGCAGGGTTGACAAGGGCAACGGCATCAGCACACCATGAGGAAATTCGATCTAGTTCGCCCTGCATATAGTTGTCAACCGCCTGTCTATCTCGACCCTGTCGATACACGAGGATGTCGTCAACGAATGATAGAGTCCTACCCCTCCCCATCCAACTGTTGTTCAGTGATCTGGCACCGTATACACGTTGAATAGTACTGGTGACAGTGGTGAACCCTGCGGCAATCCTGGGACATATCGTTATCGGCTCAGAAGACCAACTCCCGCTTCTTAGCACCACCTTCCTTGGAGTAGAACTGCAGCTATCCATCGTACAAGGTTGAGGGTGCACTTTCAGTCTGAGGAGGGTTTGCATCAAGTGCTCGAAAGATACTCTGTTATATTCGTCCTCTAAGTCTATGGCGGCCGCACATGTCTCTTCTCTGACCTGAAATCCTTCGTAAACATCTTGAGCAAAGACCGACGCATTCAGCCATGACTCTTTGTTGCGTCTGTATCCTCCAAGTGTGGGCGGGAAGCAGCCGAGCTGTTCCAAGTCCCAAGCAAGTCTGTGTGCTACAATTTTCTCCAGTAGCTTGCCAACAGTATTCTGCATCGTAATGATTCTGTAGCCGCTTATCTTGGAGTGGTCTTTGTTCGGTTTTGGCAGCGGCAGCAAGTAGCTGTGTAGCCATTCTTCTTTGACCTGACCCCTCTGGATACTGGTGTTGAATTCTCTGGCCAGTTCTTCCCTGTCATCAACTGATATCACCATTAGGTCACCATATCGGATGCCGTCTGGCCCTGGGGCGGTGTTAGGTTGATTTTTTGAGCATCGCCACGCAATATGTCAACTGTGGATTGTCCATTCTTCGTCTGTCCCGACCCCCTCGCCACAACAGAGAGAGGTTGTTGTGGTCCTCTGTCTGGCGGGCTCGTCTTTCCTGGTCAGTCTGTTCTATGTAGCGTGCAAGAAGGGCCCCTTTTTACCCTTTTTAATTTCCCCCCATTTTTTGGAAAAATTAAAAAACCAAAAAG
>JACEFZ010000057.1:87500-90740 GCA_014155875.1 Cepaea nemoralis | reverse complement strand
TTTTTTTAAAAGGCACTTAATTAGTCGTTCATGTTGTACTCCATCAAAAGCTTTTTGTAGTCTAAAAAACAAACATATATACTTTTCTGAACTTCTATATGTTTTTCAATTAATATCCTCAAAAGATAATTGCTTCTCTGGTGTCGTTCTTTCTGCGGAACCCAAACTGTTCTTCAGCTACTTCCTAATCTACAAGTATTTTATGACGAATTCTTTCTTGTATGTTCTTGAGTAGTATCTTAGCTATGTGGCTCATTAAGCTAATAGTTCTGTAATCCTCACAATCAACAGCTCTTGGTTTCTTCGGTAGTGTGATGACAATGGATGTTTTCAAGTCCTTGGGGATGTACCCAAGTATATTATATATCATTACATAATTCTGTGATAGTATCAATGCCAAAGCTGGATAATCATCTCTGTTATTTTATCATCTCTGTTGTTATCTTGTCAGGACCTGCAGCCTTTTCTGTTTTCATCTTTTTAATAGCCTTCTCAACATCAGCCTTTAATGTTTTTGGTCCATCTTGAGTAATATACAATGGTCTATTGACACTGTTGTCCCAGAATAAATCTTCTGTGTACTCTGTCCATCTTTTTATTATGTCGGTGCTATCAATTATAATTTTTCCATTTTTTCCTCTGATACAACCATTTCCCGTTATATTATATTTGTTCTTTGTAAATCTTTTTATATGTTCATGTAATTCTTTCGAGTTGTGTTTTATTTCAGATCCTTTATTTCTTTGCATTTTTCTGCAACACTCTTCTTTGGCAATTCTGCACATGTGAAGTATTTCTATGTCTATTAATACATACTCTGGAGCAGGGGTGCGCAAACTACGGCCATTGGGCCGCATGCGGCCGGGCAACTGATAGTATGCGGCCCTTGAGGACATTAAGAAACAAAATAGTTTTTAAGTTATTTTGTTGAATTTTACAGAATTTCATGTACGTTATTATTGTTTTAACATTTTTGATAAAATTTCTTTCTAATTTTCTATTTGTTTTGTAAACAGTCCTTGGACCTTCGTAATGTAATGTTAAATACGAATGTATCGATTTGAATAGAGAGAAATATTATCGGACATGTAAAACATTATATTAAAGTTGATTTTTATGAAAAACATATATTTCTCGGTGAACAAAATGATATATTTTGCAAGAAAATATTAAATTAAAATTTTTTTTCGCAGGTCCGCATGGCCGAGTGGGTAAGAACGCGTATTCTTAAACAATCGTTCTGCTGATGCCGAGGTTAGGGGTTCAAACGTTGACCTGAGCATGACACCAGAGCATGACAGTCATTTCAAAACTTTTACATGGTCCTCGACCATGTCTAATTCGTTATAAAATATATACAAATCTTCTACTTTATGTCTGCTGTTAGCGCATATACTTGTATTATTCAAAGGTTTGCCATGGAGTTTCACTCTAATAATACTCTATTTGAGATTGTCCAAAATCCTTTAACGTCCTAGCACTCGTTTATCCACAATTATGCCATCTCCCTTTTGTAGTCCCTTCCTGCTGAGTAAACAATTCTATTTTTATGAAACATTTTTCCTCTGCACCTGACCATCACATTAAACTAATCTTTAATAAAGTATAGATGTGGGTGTTTGTTTACTTCTACAGAGCGTTCAATTAATGTTCTAAGCATATATACAGCATTTATTGAACCCTCTTGCCTTCTACAAAACCAAATTGTTCTTCTCATATTTCTATAACCATTATAATTGCTATCTCTGGCTGTTTTTCTCTCCATAAGAATGGATTATGCTGTTCCTCTGAAGTTATAATGCCCTCTGGTCTCAGATAAACTTAACATATGAATATTTGTCTTCTCATTTCTTTCTTAATGTTATCAAGGGTTTTATCATCATCACATCATCATCATATCAATCAGCATCATCATCATCATCATTCATCATCATCATCATCATCATCATCATCATCATCATCATCATCATCATCATCAGCATCTCATCTTCCACTTCTGCCGTCAAGCTGCCGATGGGGAGGAATAATTTGCGCTTCAGCCGCCCGATGGGCGGCATTGGATAGTGTCATCCCGTGTGATTGACAATGTCTTTGATGTCGTCAATCAATTTTCTTCTTGGACGATCCTCTTGATCTCGTCGCAGATGATCTTTGATGTAAAGCCAGTGATGGTAGTTGTTGGTGTTGCATTCTAACGAGATGGCAAAACCACTTGTTCTTCTGTCTTTCAATAAATGTGGCACAACAGTTCTTACTCGGTCTCGGATTGGTAACTTGGCAGCTCTCCTCAGTCATCTCATTTCGCAGGTGTTGATTTTTCGAAAGTGTGATTTGGATAAAGTCCAAATTTGATTTTGGTAGCATAGGGTTGATGTGAATATGCTGTTTATTATCTGTCGTTTTGCGGACATGGGTAAGATTGGATGTTTCAGTAAGGGTGATAGTTGATATGTAGGTGCACTAGCACAGTGGTTCTCAACCGGTAGAGAATTCCTCCCCAGGGGGGAATTTTAGGGTTTCCAGGCGGGAATTAAGATTATTTCAAGATCGCGTTAATACAAGAACCGATTACTGTATATTGTTTTTTTACTACCATACTTTACGTTTCTGTACTTCTTGCCCTTCTGAAATTCATTTTATAAAGTAAGTAGACCCACAAATCACGTTTTATGTAGACGTTTAGACTTCTTCTAGTATCTGTTATTAAATTTAACTTCCATTTTTATGTATACTGTGTAGGGGCGGGGATAAGGTCGGGTGTGGGGGATTTATAGGGAGGAAATACAAAAAAAAAGGGGGGGGGGATGACGTTCTGAAAATATGGTGAAGGGGTGCACGAGCCAACACAGTTTGAGAACCACTGCATTAGCATTTTGACATCTGATTTCGATTTCTCTGTCCAATCTGCCATCTTCTGTGATCATACTTCTAAGATATTTGAATTCTTTAACTTGTTTCAGAGTTGTGCAATTTATCTGTATACTTAGTGGGCCAGGCGATCTGCTAACTTGCATTACTTCGGATTTGGCTATGTTTATGCTCGTATTGTATTTGCTGCAGGTTGAACTCAGATTAGTAATATGATTTTGTTGTCTGCCCTCATCGCTGTAAAACAGGCACTGATCGTCTGCACATAGAAGTTCATTTATTTCATATGAATCAGTTGTTTCATTTGAAGTAAAGAGTTCTAGAGTTTCTGAATCTGTTCTGTCAAGGCTTGCTTCCTTGGATATTCTGTCC
>JACEFZ010000057.1:10000-82500 GCA_014155875.1 Cepaea nemoralis | reverse complement strand
ACTGTAGACATCATCGGTGACCCTGACGTGCAGCAGAAATATAGAGACGTCTGGCCCTACCTTAAGACACATCAGAACATCCACAAATACGTATCGACCTTCAATTTTTTTCATCGACCAGACTCAACACAACCAATTGACTGGACCGAGACCTTAAAACCAATATTTGCTAGTCAGACATGCAGATTTAAGATAAATTATTCACATCACATGATTTTACGACATAAGGAGACAAGAGAACTTAGCTTTTTTCATTCTTCATCGAACAATGCATGCCAACTCGACGTCCCCCACCTAGTTAACCATGAAAAAGACTTTGACGATTTTATAGAAGTAGTTCAGGACAGTGACATGTTTAACTACGCCCTACACAACAGACCTGACACTAAGTACATGGTAGAGACAATCCCCGCTACTAGTTTTATGTATATCACATAAATGAGCATCCAATCGGTTGCTGTTTGGAGGATTTACCTACCCACATAAGACACAATCACTGTATCAATACTTTACAGCATGACTCAAACAACAAGCCATACACTGACATGTTATGTATCTTTCGATGTCTGGCGGTATTCAATGAGAAACCTGTTATCAATCTTAGGAAACATATAAATCAATTAGCAAACAAGTGGCAGAAATATCAAAAGTTAGATTCGCTAGACAACTTCCCTGGGGTTAGACTTATTGACATACCGGCAATAGAAAACTGTTTTGGGGTAAATGTAGATATTTTTGAGTTCAATGAGACCCAGGCTTTGGTCCCCAAACTTCGCAGTAGTGGGAAACATCCTAAGACTATGAGGGTATTACTGTACAAGGATCATTTCATGTATATTAATAATCTTGATAGAGTAGCCAAGTCATTCGGGTGTAGCGAGTGTGGGAAATTGTGGAGTGGGTTCTGGGAGATGGATAGACATATTCAGACCTGTAATGGGGGATAACTGTTAACAGTTATAAAGGAGGTGTGTACTCCGTGACTGAGACTGTATGGGAAACCATCAGTGCATTGGGGGTCAAGGTGGATCCTGAATACGTCTACCCCTATAGAGCGGCCTATGATTATGAGGCGTACTTTGTAAAGGACAATTTTCCAGGGGAAACCAAGTCCACCAAATTTTTAGGAAAACATGTCCCCCTTAGCTGGTCGATAGCGTCTAATGTCCCTGGTTTCACGGACCCCGTCTGCCGCATCACAGCGGGGGATCCTCAGGACTTGGTGAGGCAGATGGTTGACTATCTGACTCAAATCGCTGATGCAGCGTATGCCGAATTACGAAAAGAACACGATTTGGTGTATACAGCCTTAGAGGCTATAAACTAGCACAAACTAGTGGCTAGGTTAGACGAGTACCTTCGCGAAATGCCGGTGCTGGGGTTCAACTCAGGTCGGTATGACATTAACTTAGTGAAGCCTTATTTGATAGAGTCCCTCATTTCTGCCACTGATGACCCCTTTAATTATGTAGTGAAAAGGAATAATAATTTAATGGCCATATCCACCAAAAACCTTAGATTCCTTGACATTGTAAACTACTTAGCCCCGGGATTCAGTTACTCCAAATATTTAGCAGCGTATGACATCAAAGAGACAAAGGGGGTGTTTTGCTACGAGTATATCCCCTCCTTGGATAGACTAGAGGAGACTCGCTTGCCTCCACACGAGGCATTTCATTCGCAACTGAAAAACTCCAATATTTCAGTTGCCGAATACGATGAATGCCAACGAGTATGGAGCGAGCACCATATGTCCACACTGGCAGACTTTTTGCGTTGGTACAATAATAAGGACGTAAAACCATTTATTGAGGCATTAGACAAGCAAGCGGCATTCTACAAAGATTTAGGTGTAAATATTTTCAAGGATGCCATTTCTGTCCCCGGGGTGACCATTAGGTATTTGTTTAAAACTATACCTAAAAACAACTACTTTACCCTGTGCTCCAATAAGGAGAGTGAGCTGCACACGAAAATTAGACAGAATATTGTAGGAGGCCCCTCGATCATATTTCACAGATATCATGAGGTAGGTAAGACTAGGATTCGAGGGGTTAAGCCAGTTGAGAGTGTGAAAGGGTACGATGCCAACGCTCTATACCTGTGGGCTTTGACACAGAACATGCCCACGGGTTTTCCTGTGATACGAAATGCAGAAGATGGGTTCAAGCCCCATAAAACCAGAGTTTATATCGTCCAGTGCAGAGAGTGGTTAGCGTGGGTTGAACATTCTCTAGGCGTAGAATTAAAATCCCAGTTTAATGGGCGGGAGATGACCCTAGGAGAAAGACACATCAGAGTTGACGGATGGGACAAAAAGGCTCGAATCGTCTATCAGTTTCACGGGTGCTTATTCCACGGGCATGAAAACTGTGTTGACCCGTGATCATGATGTTAAACCGGTGAGCCAGAAACCCTTGGCTGAACTGTATGCCAACACGCTTGAGATTCGAAAGTATCTGAAAGAAGAGGTTAACGTCATGGTCGTGGAGATGTGGGAATGTGAGTGGCAGAGTCTAAAAAAGACTAATAGCGCCATTAGGAGCTTTGTGAAAACCACATTCCCATATGTCGCACCCTGGCATCGTTATGAAGCCATTGACCACGAAAAGATCATAAAGGCTGTGAAAAACGAGACCTTGTTTGGGTTAATAGAGTGTGACATCCACGTACCAGACGAGTATAAAGAGTTATTTTCAGAGATGACCCCCATCTTTAAAAACATTGATGTGTCTAGAGCCGACATTGGAGAACTCATGAAGAAGTATGCCGAGTCCCATAAGCTGTTGAACGGCTCACGTCGGACTCTGATAGGTAGCTATGTGGGGGAAAAGATCCTATTGGCCACACCATTGTTAAAATGGTATCTGACACATGGTTTAGAGGTCACTAAAATATATCAGATCATCGAGTACAAACCTGAGAAGTGTTTTGAAAGGTTTGGAAAAGAGGTGTCTGATGCCAGACGTAAGGGTGACCTATTCCCGGCCTACACTATAAAGGCCGAGACAATGAAGCTATTGGGAAACGCAGCCTATGGCAAAACGTTAACCAACAAGGCCAAGCACACCAATGTTTCATATTGTCGCGGGGCTGGTACGTCAAAGTTGGTGAATCAACCTCTGTTTAAAAAGATGACCATGTTGTCAGATGATGTGTTTGAGGTAGAGTCTCTAAAAAAGACCACCTTATGGGATCTACCCCAGCAAATAGGCTTCTTTGTGTACCAGTACGCAAAGCTGCGCATGTTAGAATTTTATTATGATTTTTTAGATAGGTTTATAGCTAGGGAGGATTTTCAATTGTGTGAGATGGACACAGATAGCTTATACTTAGCTCTTAGCACACCGAGCCTAGCACAGGCCGTCAGACCGGAGCTTCAGGAAGAATTTTATAGAGTGTATAGCTCCTGGTTCCCGGCTGAGGTCTGTGATAGCCATCAACGGGATTTTATTAGGAGTAGGGGAGATGTACCAGTCTGTGATGCGTGTAAGGCTAAGCGAGTCTTCGATAAAAGAACCCCCGGGTTATTTAAGTTAGAGTATGAGGGAAAGGGGATGGTCTCCTTATGCAGCAAGACCTATCACTGCTTTGGAGACTATACCAAGACCAGCACGAAAGGGTTGACAAAACAACACAACACACATCTAGACAGAGAAGTCTTTCTAAATGTCCTTGACACCCAGACAGCGACTGGAGGGACAAATATAGGTTTTAAGACACAGGCTTCCTCTGTGTACACGTATCATCAACACAGAGAGGCTCTATCATACTTCTACATCAAAAGAATAGTACACACAGACAATTATTCCACATCACCCCTAGATATATAAGTGTAAATATATAAATACGCCTTTTCCTATTCCACTACCTTTTACTACTTCTGTTCTATTATGATTGTGTACTGTGAAAATAAAAGACTCAATGTGTGTTTTCCTTGTGACTATATCATTGAAAAAATAAAAGACTGTCCTCGCTGTGTAAAGTCACATGCTTTTCATTGAGTGATATTGAAAATTGAATTATTAGGCAAACGAAAATTTAATGGAAAAATAAAAGTTATGAAACGATATTTGTTTTGTTGGTTTATTCAGTGGAATGTTTGACATGTATTTCCTTGTTTATTCTCGTCTTTCTGGCTGCCGTGTTGTCATCTTTCATGGTGCGTGAGGTTGTTTCTTCATGTTGATTTTAGCTGTAGAATGAAAAAATCAAATGATCTGCCAGAGGCAGCACAGAAAACACCACATATAAACAAACCAAGATAACGCACATTTTCTTTTTTCATGTTTATTTTCACTTTATACATATTGATTCTTCACATAATTGTCGCCTGTGGGGTGTCATCTGAACTTGGTAGACACATTTCTGACTGTCGGATACACATCTGGGTTTGGTCACACATCTGAGGCACATCATGCATCTGGGGTACATCACACATCTGGTTGGCTAGAGTCTTTTGACTTGGGTATCTTTGCTTAGTACCCTTTTTGACTTGGACTTTCTTTCTTCGGTTAGTGTCTTGTTTACTGAGTGTAACAGGGAGCTGGCTGAGTCTATCAAAGTCTTTTAGGATCTTGTGATGCAGAGCTATCACCTGTTCATATTCTTGACGAGTAAATGTCATGCCCAAGGGAGCAGGAAACCTGTTCTCGGATTCACCAAAGAATCGACGGATGTGTAACTTGGTCATTCCTCTGTAGGATGTGACAAATACGGCCTTGACGCCATCTCCTACTGGTCTAACAATGTCACCATTACGAGTCAGGTAGACCCAGTTAGCTGTGTTGCGTTCTGTAGTCATCTTCAGACTGCGCTAATGGTACTCGAATCGGGTTTATATACTAGGGTGTAAACTGGTTATATCGTCTCAGCTGCATTACGTATGGCATGAATAGGCGCTGTACTAGTCGATCATTGACCCATTGTTTGCTTGAAAAAGGTTAGAGAATGCGGGTCATGCTCGCTCCGCGACTTTTCATCAGGATGAAATAGATAGCGTAGAGGCCACACGCGTTGCTTAACACATCTTGTAAGACCCGGGTGTTATACATGAGCGGTGTGTCTGAATGATGGTCAATAAAATTGTACAGGTCACTGTGTAACGGCGGCAGTCCAAATGAGTCAAAGTACTCGCATTTGCCTGAGCCGTCATAGTACATGGCGACCCAGTGGGAACCTGGTTTATAGCTAGGGTCAGTGTTTACAATAAAAACCGCTGGTGTGCTTCTATCTAGATGTCGGGGTAGTTGATCTTGAGCGCACACTCTGACCTGTAGTCGACGAACATACGTATCAGCTAGTAGTATTCTGGTAATCTGTTGCGTATTCATTATGAAGCGTAATCTGTTAGCATTTGTCTGGTCTTGGAAACTTCAATCATCCCGTCAATGAAAGTTGAATTATTGAATTTGTATACGCTTCTCCTCACCCTTATAAAACAGCTGATCACCTCTGCAAATGTCCTGCACTTTCAGATACTGAGAGTAGCCAAAACTGTTATCTGCAAGTGGCTAACTCACTGCAGGGTTTCCTGAACCAATTGAATGTCCATAAGAAATGGGTTTCTTTAACCAGTTGTATGTCCATAAGAAATGGGTTTCCTGAACCACTTGTATGTCCATAAGAAATGGGTTTCCTGAACCAGTTGTATGTCCATAAGAAATGGGTTTCCTGAACCAGTTGTATGTCCATAAGAAATGGGTTTCCTGAACCAGTTGCATGTCCATAAGAAATGACACCATGATGCCAAGAGCAGACAACTGAGCAGCACTGGAATAGACACCAATAACAATAATATGGCCCTCCTACCCATCACATCCTTTTGACACTTGGCAATACTTGTGGCAGCAGACGCCGCAACCTCAGACAGGCACATTTATTATCAGTGCACTGCAGGGTAAACAGCATCTTTAACATCTGCTGAGACAGAGCACAAATGACAACTCTCATGTGCAATAGCGCCAACTATTTAACTGAGGCAGACAGAGCACAAGGGGGCATCTATCACGTGTAATAACGCCATCTCTACTTAATTGAGACAGACAGACAGACAGCACATGTCGGCAACTCCTATGTGCAATAACGCCAACTCTACTTGATTCAGACAGACAGGACAGACAGCACATGTGACATCTCCCACTGCAATAACGATAACTCTATTTAATTGAGACAGACAGATAGCAAATGTGGGCATCTCCCACTGCAGTAATGCCAACTCTACTTAATTGGGACAGACAGACAGCCAGCACATGTGACATCTCCCACTGCAATAATGCCAACTCTATTTAACCCACCAAGGAAGGCCTTGAGTTTGGCAAACCAGAGCACAGTTTACTTCTACATCTATCATTTTCAATCAATCAACAGATCGGGGGAAAAACATATTTGAACATAAATAAAATCAAATTGTATTTGTTTTAAATTCAACAATTCAGCTTTCAGTTGATGTTTACTTCAAACATGTAACATTTATACATCCACAGTTACTTAAGTGTAACATCATAAAGACTTTATGCACATACTGTATTTTTTAAACAATGCAAAAAGGTGTTTGTTTTATGATTAACCCTTGCTTTTACCTTTGGTTTTCTATTTCTCTTGTGCAGGCCTAATTTTTCTTGTTTGTTTTGGATGATCCAGTTGTAGCGGTGATGCCAGCTTTAGACGCTGGTGATGACCCAGTTGTAGCGGTGATGCCAGCTTTAGACGCTGGCGATGACCCAGTTGTAGCGGTGATGCCAGCTTTAGACGCTGGTGATGATCCAGTTGTAGCGGTGATGCCAGCTTTAGACGCTGGTGATGACCCAGTTGTAGCGGTGGTGCCAGCTTTAGACGCTGGTGATGACCCAGTTGTAGCGGTGGTGCCAGCTTTAGACGCTGGTGATGACCCAGTTGTGGCGGTGGTGCCAGCTTTAGACCCTGGTGATGACCCAGTTGTAGCGGTGGTGCCAGCTTTAGACGCTGGTGATGATTCAGTTGTAGCGGTGATGCCAGCTTTAGACCCTGGTGATGACCCAGTTGTAGCGGTGATGCCAGCTTTAGACGCTGGTGATGATCCAGTTGTAGCGGTGATGCCAGCTTTAGACGCTGGTGATGACCCAGTTGTAGCGGTGGTGCCAGCTTTAGACCCTGGTGATGACCCAGTTGTAGCGGTGGTGCCAGCTTTAGACCCTGGTGATGACCCAGTTGTAGCGGTGGTGCCAGCTTTAGACGCTGGTGATGACCCAGTTGTAGCGGTGGTTCCAGCTTTAGACCCTGGTGATGATCCAGTTGTAGCGGTGGTGCCAGCTTTAGACCCTGGTGATGATCCAGTTGTAGCGGTGGTGCCAGCTTTAGACGCTGGTGATGACCCAGTTGTGGCGGTGGTGCCAGCTTTAGACGCTGGTGATGACCCAGTTGTGGCGGTGGTGCCAGCTTTAGACGCTGGTGATGACCCAGTTGTAGCGGTGGTGCCAGCTTTAGACCCTGGTGATGACCCAGTTGTAGCGATGGTGCCAGCTTTAGACGCTGGTGTTGGCTTGGATATGCCTGGAGATTCATTGCCGACATTGTAAGCATACGCCTTCAAAGCCGTATCAACGCAGGAGGAAAATGCATTGAAGAACTCAAGACACTTTTCTGGGTTGGAGGGCGATTCGGACATGCACTTATCATAGACATGGAACTGGTCACTCCATGTGGACTTGATGTGAACTATTTCTGGGTTGTGCTCAGCACATTTGGCCAGTTTTCTTCTCTCCAGCTCACAATCTATCTGCCAGGTGTGTGGGTACTTCTGAATGCATTCTCCAAACATCATCTGATACTTGGAGCAATGCTGCTCTACCAACTTCATGGAATGTTCCATAGTTATTGTCTGGCATTGAAGAACTCAAGACACTTTTCTGGGTTGGAGGGCGATTCGGACATGCACTTATCATAGACATGGAACTGGTCACTCCATGTGGACTTGATGTGAACTATTTCTGGGTTGTGCTCAGCACATTTGGCCAGTTTTCTTCTCTCCAGCTCACAATCTATCTGCCAGGTGTGTGGGTACTTCTGAATGCATTCTCCAAACATCATCTGATACTTGGAGCAATGCTGCTCTACCAACTTCATGGAATGTTCCATAGTTATTGTCCGTCCTATGCTCTCTGATGGTAAAACGCAACGCTAATGCAGCGCTGTAGTAGATGAGGTCGGCTAACTGGCTTCTCTATCATCATTTTCCTCTATCTCGTCATCTTCAGAAGAGCTAAATGTTTTTTCTTAAAAACTTTTATTGAGTGTTAAAATCGTTGCAAAGTGTATTGTTTGTGTTTTTACAGAGCGTTGCATGTGGGCGTGTAGGTGACATATGCGCAAAAAATACAAATATTTTATACATTTTAACATTTCTACATTGAATTTGTTGTAGGGTAACCCCTTACTGAAACAACAGCATGATGATAGTGCACCGATATTATTTCCCCTGCCGTCTCCCTCTCCTGTCGGCTCCAAAACCTCCAATTTCATCACCACCACTCGGTAATGATGAAACTGGCAGTATAAAATATCTGAACCGATCGGAGATGGCGGCAACAGAATCAACAAACAAACAGTGTCAAGATGTTGGGAATGGGAGGACTAAACAGTATCGGGGTAGTGGTTGCATTTATAATGTTTGTGTTGTTACATGCGTTCGTTGTGTTTAGTATTTGTGTAGGTGTGTTTACGGAGCGTTGCATGTGGGCGTGTGTGTAACCGTACGTGTGCATATTTTATTCAATGGGCATATTTACATGTGAAGGGGGGTTGATAGGGAGAAGGATAAACCTTTCCATTTTTGTTTCCATTGTCACACTCTCACCAATTTGGACCTACCACTCTAGTTTCTTCATCACCACTCTCTGGTGACGATGGTAAAGGCAGGATAATTTTTGGAACCAAAGGGTGATTGTATCAGCAAAGGCAAAACAAACAAACCATGAGCAAGGGAAAGGGGGGGGGGGGGTCACATGGGAGATGAGGTTATATATTAATAAAGGTAACTATAATACTAATAATGCAAATAAAACCAAATACATCAATAATAATGATGACAAACATTAACCTACTAAGGGTGATAAACAGTACTGATAGTAACAGAAATGATAATAATAGTTATGAGAATGATCCCACTTTCCATTCCTAGGAATGGTGTTAGCAAAACATAGCAGGTACATATAATTGCAACATGCAATACAAAACAATGTTTTCCCGTAGTGAATTTGAATAACGAAGACACAAACAATAGATTGCACGATTTATTGCCTGGCATATTTCGCTGCATCTCGTCACGTACATACTGCAGAAATCACACAACTTACGTGAATTAACTAGATACATCCTTCAAGTCGAAATATACACATATTCGCACAGTAATGTCACTTATCTACCACGGTAATTTTAAGCTGACTAACATGTCTTTCTGTTTGCACAATTCTGGCTTGCGTTGATAGATCATAATTGCTTCTGCAAATTTTAACAAGCGAGTATTTTGTGTGTTAAACAACACGCGAAATGCAGTGTCTCTGTCCACCATATGGCCACTGTCGACAATGTGCCTACCGATTGAAGACGCCGGGAGCTTCCGGTGTGTTGACCCCACGAGGCTAGCATCTCCTGTGTGTTGTATCTTGTTGACCCATTGAGGTATGTGTTCTGACACCCGTTTGTTAAGTTGTCTCTCTGTTCTACCAATGTAAACGGCCTGGCATCTACATGTGAATTGGTAAATACAATTGTTTGTGGCGTACAGAGGAACAGGCTCTTTGACTGCTGGTGTAGGAATGGGTACGGTTTTAAATCTAATGACTGGAGTTGCAGCACAGAATGTTCGGCCTACTGCTGTAGTAAGCCGGTCTTGTAGACGTTGCATTACGTCATCCCCTCGAAAGGTTAGCTGGATGAATACCTTGAGTTTAGGGACTGTAGTTACGCCTGCTTTGGGTTTGGGCTGTTGGCAGTGGCGCTTTATAAATCCTGTGGAGTACCCATTCAGGTTTAAGACATTCTTCAGAGATTCAAATTCCTCTGTCAGTGTGTCCTGGGTGCATATCTTCCTAGCACGGTCAAACAAGGTCCGTACTAAGCCCCGTTTGAGCTGGACAGGTGTGAACATTGCAACATTGCAACATGCAATGTTCAATAATAGTAGAAGTAAAAGGAGTTGGTTATCTTTTTCTCCTTGCTTATTTTTTATTTTTTCTTATTTGTAAGGGTTCATTCATTTTTTCCCTTCTCATTTTTTTTTGGTAAAAAGTAAACAAGCATCTGAATTAGCACAAATGTTTACAATCTCATTGGTTTGATAAACATATGTGGTTTTGTATTCATTCATTCATTATTCGCTCACATTTTCTTGTTTCTTACTCGCACTCATGTGTACTAAGTTTTACAATCATAAAGAAGTGTACTTGTGTTTACTCTGGGGATATCTGTGAATACCGCAGGAGATTATTTTAGAGCTAGCAAACTGTTTATACGTTGTGAAGAGAAACCAGAGTAACAATGCCAGGGCGTCCATTGGGGGACAGTCGTTAACATCGTGCACGGAACTCGCAGTGTTGAAACATTGTATATATTGCATTAACAAGTACATTTTATTATTTTTAGCAGCAAAAGTATTTTAAACTTTAGGAAGTCAAATTATTGTGTTAAATGTAAATAGATCGTGGCATTATATTAAACATTTAACAATTAATATAACTAATTGCTTCTTTATAAAAACGTTTGCGAGTTATGTCCCTTGCAAACAATAAAATGAATATTATGTTTCCGTGAAAAAGAGGTATTTGTTTCCCCTTAAATTTCGCTTCAGTTATCAGTTATTAGTTGGGGTATCTTCATTGCACTCCGGACATGTCCATAGGTGCTCAGATCCTCCCCCCCAGCATATGCATCAGCGTCTGGTGGCTAATAGTGCCAGTTCTTTGTTGGTTGATGAGGCGCCTTGTTTTCCCGATGTACCTCTCGCGTTTGGCCGTGCCGATTCTTACTCCCAAGTCTTTCATCCTGGACAGCGATGTGGATTCACTGACGTCAAAGTCCTCTGTTCTCGCCATATCTTTGAGGACGTTAATAACATCGGCACGATCCATGGGCTGGCCATCTACAGGGGGTGCAGAGCCAGCCAGTTTGTCAGCTCGTTCATTTCCCTCGACTCCCGCATGTCCCGGGACGAAGATGAAGGTGACTTTACGGACAGCAGACTTCCGCAGCGACTCAGTCCACTGTCTACGTACAGATCCAGCTTCGACCTTCTGAATCATGCTCATTGAATCACTTAGTACACACACGTTAGTATAATGCTGTGATTCCAGCCATATGAAAGCCTGTGTAACTGCCATCACCTCCATCGTCATGCTGCTCGTGGTCATAGAGTGGGCACCACTGGATTCTTGAACGGTTCGGCCCGCTGAACGGGCTGTAAATGCCCACGCACTTCTCTGCTGCTTTACAACAGATCCATCTGTATAGATGAGCACTTCGGGGCTATCTGAGTGTTCATAGATGAGCGCGTTGACCTCTGCATTGACAGCGGCAGGGTTCTGCTCTCTGCACCGTCTGTCGAGTGTGATAATGCAGGAGAAAGTGCACTTAAAAGCTGGAGGCACCGGCACCCATTCCTTGCCGGGGTTGATACTGGTAAGACTGCAGACCTGTCTGACGACATCTTCCGCCCGACCCATCCATGATTTGCCCCTCTTTAGCCTGTCACCCTTTTCTCTGAATATAGCGTCATGCAGAGGGTGCTGCTCATCTGCACTTATTTTTAAGTATGCACGAGCTCTCCAGATCTTGATCCTGTGTTCCATTGTCGGGAAGTCAAGGAGGTATCTCATTGCTACACAGCTGGTGTCTCTCGTGCAGCCAAAAATGATGCGCATGGCTTCGTTTTGTAAATTTCGCTTACCAAGTGCAAAGGCCGTCGAGAGCAGTGTTGACATCTCCATTTGATGAAAAAGCACCAAAATCGACCCAAAAAAGCACTAAAGAGCACCACAATTTTTTAGGAAGTACCAAAAACAAAGCACCAACTGTTTTTATTACAAATGTAACAAGGTAGCACAGTATAATTTATTATTATCACTTCATATTACAATGAAGTTTATTCCAGATCCGCCAAATCCCAATCAGAACTACTTTCGAGCCAAAAAAGCACCAAACTGCAATACTATTTTTTGGGAAATCACTAAAACAAGCACTGGTGGTATTCATTCAAAATGTTATAAAGTAGCACATTATAATTTATTATTATCACTGAATATTAGAATGAAGTTTATTCCAGATCTGCCAAATCCCTGTCAAACAACTCCTCTTCAGTTTCTGTAGCTATTTCCTGCTGTGTTTGCTCCTGCGATGATGAGGATGTGGAGGATGATTGAAAGAAACATGTATATGCCTCCTGTGATCCAATTTGTCGCAGAATATCCTTAGGTAGTTTATAATCATGACAGCATTTGCCATATCTTTTCATTCCATATCTAATAGTCAAAACAGCTGTCAAACTCTTGATGCTCAGTTTGTTCCGCAATTTTGATTGTATAACTCCCATCTGACTGAAAATACGCTCCACGTCCGCATTAGAATGAGGTAAAATGAGCACAGTTAAAGCTAAATCTGTAAGATCTTGGAAAGGATTTTCACCGGTGGCATCCCTGTATGAGGCTATTTCTGCCCACAGTCCAAGTGTGTCAGAGGTCTGTGTCCACTGCATATGATGAAGTTTTCTCCACTGGAAATCGATGCGGGTGAGAGTAGCTGCATCTTCTACAAACATTTTAGCAAGATCCAATATACAGGGCTTCATTGGCTGTAGACATTCACTTCCACTAAGACATGATATGGACTGCAACACTCGAACGTTATCGGGTGTACGTAAACGCAGCTGTGTCAATAGCTCTATTAAAAACTGGATGCACCTTCCACGAATTTCTTTCTCATCGGGAAACTTGTAGTCTGCTATTTCTTTCTCAAACTCATAACCTAGATTGGGATTAGGATCTAAATAATCTTGAATAGCATCACTTTCTGTTATTTTTTTCCCAGGAATAGCAATCTTTGAACTGATAGAATCAATGAGCTGGACAAGATCGCTGAGTAGTTTTGTTGGATCCTGTATATCTGCTTCGAATTTCTTATTCACACTTTGAACTTCTCCGAGAATATGCTTGAGAAATATGAGATACACATAGTTTTTCATGTTGCTAAACATATAATGTAGAAGTTCTGCTGTATAACAGCGTTCGCTGAGTCTTGCTACATCAAAATGAGTTCTAAGCTCGACCCACTGCTGCAATATTCTGACAATGGCAGATAGAATGGACATCCATCGTGTCTGGCTTAATTGAACAATCTTTAGCGGATGTTGTCCATCATTTATTGAAGCAAAAAGCTCACTGTACTTTGCTTGACGAAGACTTGAGAAAACCAGTTATATGTTTCTCTAATCATGAACTCGATGTTCCTGGGCAGACAAGCAGATGTAGCCTGTGACACTGCCAGCTGAAGGGAATGACATACACACCTAATTAGTACCAGATGAGGAACTTCGGATTTTAATTTTGTATATACTCCATTGGTTATCAAGCAAGATAAGACAGAATATATGGTAATTTCAAGAGACGGAATGGCTAAAAACTCTGGCCACATACAAATAGATAATATGACCATTAAAAGAACGGAAACATACAAATACCTGGGTACAATCTTCAACTGCTCCAACATCATAAGGGAAGAAATACAAACTAGAATCAACTCTGGAAATAAGATATACTATGCACTACAACATCTACTAAAATCAAAGGCGTTATCTCGTAACACCAAAATCACAATTTACAAAACACTGATCAGACCAGTTGTGCTGTATGGCTCTGACACCTGGAGTACAACGAAAGAAGACGAAGCCTTGTTACAAACCTTTGAGAACAAAATTTTAAGACGCATCTTTGGACCCATTAGGGATACACAAAGTGGAGAGTGGAAAAGAAGAAGTAACAAAAACATTTATGATCTGTTTAAATCCCCGCTAATCACTGGTATCATGAAGGCTAATAGACTACAATGGCTGGGGTACATAGAAAGAATGGAAGATAATAGGGAAACAAAACTCGCTTACACTCAGGAAATAAATGACCGTAGACCCCGAGGTAGACCAAGAAGACGGTGGAGAGATAATACATGTACAGACCTACAAGCACTTGGAATCAACGACTGGCAAGAGAAGGACCACCAGAGAGACGAATGGAGACGGATTGTATTTGCAGCAAAGAACCTCAATGGCTCGGAAAGCTGAAGAAGAAGAAGATATACTCCATTGTTTACACCTGTCATGACAGACGCATTGTCAGTGCCGAGTGCAACTAGTCTTTGCAACTCAAGTCCATTCTTGTTTAAACAATCTTTTAACGCATTGCATATTGCCTGTGCGTTGCAGTCACTCAGTTCAACTAAATCTAAGTAAGTAACCACAAACTGCTTTCTTGTCTCTGAATAGTACCTAATAGCTACTCCAAGTAGCTTAGTTTCAGAAATGTCATTGCTCTCATCAATCAATAAGCTGTATTTACTTTTGCCAATATCAGCTGTCAAGTCTGTTGTGAAATATGGTGCAAGTACATTTGAAATAACTGCTCTGCACTTAGTTCTCCTAAGCTTAAAGTTCTTGCAACCTTTGCTGTCACCAAAGTGTACCTTGCAGAGTTCACTTAAATGGTCAACAACGCGAAGCGAACAATGGCCAGCTATGAACAAAGACATGCATCCTTCTGTTTCTTTGACATCATCTTTCAGTTTGTCAAATGCAATTGTTGTTTGCCTTTGTGTACTGAATGGTTGTTCGGCTTTCTGATGTTTCGTTGTATTCTTGTGCCTCTCAATATCATTTAACCTGGCTGCAATGGAACATTTGCAATATTTGCAAAAACACTTAGTATTATCCCCTTCTACTTTTAACAACCATTTTTGAAATCTCGTGTCACTGAGCCACTGTTCTCTGAAATGTTGACAATATTTCTTGCTCATGGTGAAACACAAATAAGCTTAAATGAAAGGATAATGTAGACACCACAAAATTATGAACTCGATTACAAGCTAATGTATTGACGTTTGGACTTGTCTGCAAGGTGGCGTTCGCTTTCAGCTAAATCGTATTAAAGGGAGTTAAATTAGTTGAATATTGCGCGGTAACGTACTAAGAATGTTTTATTCCTTGCTTAAGTTCAAATTCGGCTTTTTAGTGTTCCCAAAATGAATTTTAAAGTAATTTTTACCCACCCCAAAAAAGCACCAAAAAATTGTTTGAAGCACTAAATTTACGCTGCCGCGCTAAAAGGAAAATTTTCGCACTAACTGACTTGAAAAAGCACTAAATTTAGCGCGAAAAGTACTAAAATGGCAACACTGGTCAGGAGAGTAAAGAGGTGCAGGGAATGCGGATACAAATCGGCCGATACAGCAGGAACCTGCTAAATATGTATGTGAGTGGGAATTCTTGCATAAGCAGAGAGAGTTGGGACTGGTTGAAAGGTTTAGCGGACACCCCAGGTTCCAGGTATCTGATATGTGGTGATTTCAACGCCCGCGCCAAGGAATGGGACAGGTCGGGAGAGAACAGACAGGGTACTGCTCTTGCTGAGGCCTTGCTTGAGACGAATGTTGCTAGCAATGAGACCGGGGGACCCTGACACGGCCATCAACCTGGCGCTTGTATCCCAAGAGGCGGCATCAGATATAAAATGGAGCGTCCTTGGAGACTATGGAAGTGACCACCTCCCCTGTTCTGTGCTGATACCTAAGTCCAGCACAGTTAGGACTATAAGAGCTCGCAGGGTATTCAGTTATGATCGCGTCCACTCTTCGCTCTTGGAGCACCTTAGATCACAGGGAAGATCTAAACCAACAAGAATAATCTTTACCCAACTACCATGGTGGACACCAGCGGTCGAGAATTCATGGAAGGAAAAGAGGCGGCCATAAGGAATTGGCAGAGGGTGCCGAGAGCAACCAATTCAGTGGACACAGAATTGGAAGAGGCTGAAAGAGGATTAAGTGGGAACAGTTTATCAATGAAGTCTGTGGGGATGTGACATTGGGGAAATTCTGGAGGCTGCACCGGCAGATGAAGAGACAGGTGATGCCTGGTACACATGGCACCGTTTATGATGATAATAACCGACCTATGACAACAGACAGGGACAAATGGGAGGCTTTTCTTGCGCGATTTTTAAAACAGACGGATCAGCAAGATAGGGCTATTAGAGATAACGCCAGAGAAGCCTTGTCACGGGTCACGAGGAAGCTGGACTGTGAGATTAAAGTGGAGGACATTAGACGGGTACTGAAGCGGGCTAAAGCCACAGCGCCATGTCCGGATGGGGTGAGGTACTCCTATATGAGGAACATAAATGATGGGGACTTGGAGGAGATGGATCTTTGTTTCAACCTAAGCATCAATACGGCGGAACAGTAGTAGGAGAGGCGCAATTCGGTTAGAATTTGCCGGAGCCTCCGGTAATTGACCTTGACCTCGGCTGATTTTCACTCCCCCTCGGTCATGAAGTTGGGTGATGTAAGGGGTGATATCTAGGTCATATCTAAGGGCGATAATTCTTAGATTTTATGTTTCTAAGGGCAGATAACTATTGAGTGGGTGTATAAAATTTTTAATTAATTATTAAAAAATAAAATAAATAAAAATAAAAATAAATAACGACGGGGTGCGGGGTGGTGGCGAGGGGGTGGGCGCGTGGGGCGAGGCTAAGCTGTTCGGGTTTAAACACTATCATCACAGGGTTACAAAGGAAAACCTTAAAATGTAAAGATGGTCGATATTATTGATTTTAGCGGGTATAGCTTAGTGAAATTCGTTGGTGAGGGGTGGGTAGCGACTATTAGTGATTTATAGAGTGTCGTAGTGGCCTATACACTATCATCACACAGGTTACAAATGAAAACCTTAAAAAGTAAAAATGCCCGATAATATTAGTTGCTGTGGGTATGGCTGAGTGAAACTCGGTAATAAGGGATGGATACCAGTTATTAGTGATCTATAGAGCGATGTAATGGCCTATACACTATCATCATACGGTTACAAATGAAAACCTTAAAATGTAATGATGGCCGGTATTATTGGTTGTAATGGGTATGGATTAGTGAAACACGGTTGCAGTGGATATGGTGTAGTGTCATTCGGTGGTAAGGGGTGGGTACCAGGTATTAGTGGTCAAGTAGTGGTCAAGCAGTGGTCAAGTAGTGGTCAAGTGAGGACATTTTAGGGGAAAGTGGTTGTAATGATATGGTGGTGATTAAAGAGTGGTAAATTAGTGGTCAATCAGTGGTCAAGCAATGGTCAAGTGGTCAAGTGAGGAAATTTTAGGGAAAAGTGATTGTAACGATATGGTGATGATTAAAGGGTGGTAAATTAGTGGTCAAGTAGTGGTCAAGTAAGGAAATTTTATGGGAAAGTGGTTGTAATGATATGGTGATGATTAAAGGGTGGTAAATTAGTGGTCAAGCAGTGGTCAAGTAGTGGTCAAGTGAGGAAATTTTAGGGGAAAAGTAGTTGTAATGATATGGTGATGATTAAAGGATGGTAAATTAGTGGTCAAGCAGTGGTCAAGTGGTAGTCAAGTGAGGAAATTTTAGGGAAAATTGGTCGTAGCGACATGGTGATGATTAAAGGGTGGTAAATTAGTGGTCAAGTAGTGGTCAACCAATGGTCAAGTAGTGGTCAAGTGGTCGAGTGACCACTTAAATTGTAGACGGACGATGTCCCTAAGATTATGGTAGTGGTTAAAGTGATCGATGACGTGGTCAAGTAGCGGTCAACCAGTGGTCAAGTGGTCGAGTTAACACTTAAAAGGTAGAGAAAAGTACGTATATTGAAACGGTGATGGTAAAATGGTCGACGACATGGTCAAGCAGTGGTCAAGTAGTGCTCAACCATTGGTCAAGCGCTCAAGTGAGAAAATTGTAGGGTATGGTACATGTAGTGAAACAGAGATGGATAAATTAAGTAGTGACGTTGTCAAGTAGTGATCAAGTAGCGGGCAAGTACTGGTCAAATGGTCGAGTGACCACTTAAATTGTAAGGGAAAGTACGTGTAGTGAACCTGTGTTGGTTAAAGTGATCGATGACGTGCTCAAGTAGTGGCCAAGTAATGGTAAATGGTCGAGTGACTACTTAAATTGTCGGTGAAAGTAGGTATAGTGACAGGGTGATGATCAAGAGTTGGTCAAGTGGTGTTCAAATACTGGTCAAGTAGTGGTCAAGGGTCAAGGGGTAGGTCAAACGACCCCTTAAGTTGTAGGGGAAGTTACTGTAGTGACAGTAGGGGTTAAAGTGATCGATGACATGATCAAGACGTTATGCCGGCTGCTAAGTTCAGAAAGTAGTGTCCTTAGTATTGGTAATTTCCCTGACAGGAGCGTCTCGAGCACTGATTTTGTATTGATCAATAGCACCTAGTGGTACAGTCGACACACATAGACAATAGTTACATCCGGTCAAAGATGGCGTTGCACCCTATCACACATGGGTAATTGCTACAACCAAACTACGTCTCATTCACTAAAACTGGTCAAATATGGCGTCACATCCGGTCACATGGGTAATGGGACATCTGAGACACGTGGTTAAGAGGGAAACTATAGAAAAAGGGTGTCCTATCGTTTGTCGAGTCAGGGAACCTAACTTATGATGATCACTGTGTATAGGAGTGAATACACTGCATCATCAACACTGCATCCGAAGGGTAAAATGGTCACCCCCTTCTCTCTCTCTCTCTCTTTTTCTATAACCGTGTAGTCCTAGTGTTATCCGGTTACACCAAAGGACACCCGGGCATCAACACAAAAAACTGCCCCGATTCAACCTTAGGCAATGCACGTAACATGACAGGTCACATGTCCGCCGTCATAACCAGCGACGTTATCACGTATCAAATTAGACATCCACACTTTCATTTCCTTTCTATGTGGCCATAGTGTCTTTACATCTTTCTCCAGAAAGCCATTTCCAAGACCAATATATGTTTTTTCAGTGTACCTGCTCAGTGCCACACTTCACAACCAGACAAAAGTACACCTTCTATGTACCACTTCAACCATCAAATAAGAAAATATGTTAGACAAAATATTAAAATTATTGGTCAAATACAGAAATATCTCGTACAAACTTATAAAAAGTACGAACATTTGTTAACCTATTGGGAAAAATATCAATCAAGTAGGAATGTTTGTGAGTCAAATAGAAAAAAATATTGACCACGTAACGATATATCTTGTCCACACTTATGAAAAGTAGGGAAATTTGTTAGTCAAATTATAAAAAAAAAGATTAACTAAGTAACGAAATACCCCCACCAAACTTATGAAAAGTACGAAACTTTGTTAAGCAAGTATGAAAATGTATCGACCAAACAGAGAAATATATCACCCAAACTTATAAAAAGTAGGAACATATGTTTACCAAATGGAAAATATCTTGGCCAAATAGGAAAATTTGTTAGCCAAATGGGGAAAATATTGTCCAAGTAACGAAATACATCGTTCAAACCTATGAAAAGTAGGAAACTTTGTTAATTAAATATGAAAATTTTGGCCAAATTTCAACCAAAACTTAAAAATATTTCAACTAAACTTATAAAAAAGTAGGAACATTTGTCAGCCAAATGGGAAAAAGGTCGGCCAAATACAGAAATATCGCAACCAAACTTATGAAAAGAAGGAACATATTGACCAAGTAACGAAATACCTCGTCGAAACTTATAAAAATGTAGGAAACTTTGTTAACCAAATGTGAAAAAAAAAAAAAACAACACATATTGATCAAGTAAAGAAATAACTCCTCCAAATTTATGAAAAGTACGAAACCTTGGTACCCAAATCCGACAAATATAGGTCAAATACTGAAATATTTCGTCCAAACTTATGAAAGGTAGAAAATTGTCTTAACCAACTGGGGTAAATATTGCTCAAACTAAGAAACATGTCGACCGAAGTAGGAAATTACGTGAACCAAAGTAATAAAATTGTTGGCCAAATAGGAAAAGGTATCGGTCAAACTTATAAATGTCTCGTTTAAACTTATAACATGTATGAACATGTGTTAGGTAAAGGTGAAAAATATTGGCCAAGTAATGAAATATCGCATCCGAACTTATAAACTGTACGAGTTAACCAAAGGCGAAAAGGCCAAAATACGAAATGTCTCGACCAAGTTTATAAAAATCTAGGAAAAAATATTACAACTAAAATATTGATAAAAAGGTATACATCCAAAACATTATAAAAATAACCAAATGTGAAATATAGCGTCCAAAGACAGAAATATTTCAACTAAACTTATAAATAAGTCAACAAAAGGGAAAAAGGCAAGTACAGAAATAGCTATGAAAAAAGTAAGTCCACAAAACTAAGAAAAAAAAAAAATGTAACTTCTGTAGTCAAATGTGTCTTATCTGAAAAGACGCTATCAATGGCACCACTTTCCTTGTTTTACGTTACCGAAGGCCTTCACCGTATCTGGTACAGAAACCCTTATACATCACTCATCTCTCCACACTCTTGGTTTCTTTCTAATACAAAGTGGTCACATCACCAAGAACTTCAAACCTCCATTGTACACGTGCTCCATTGAAACACCCATGACAGTTAACAACATGTATGGCCATGTAATCTGTGAGTCCATCGGGATAGTTCATCCGAGTATTCATCACCAAAGATCCATTTCCCATGGCTGACAGCTTCAACTTGCTATACCACATCTTATTCTAACATATACTTTACATTAAATTTCCAAAATTTGGGGATCTATTAAAGAATACGTAATGAGATACACAAAGACACCAAGAACATATCAGACAAAACAACTCACAAACCAGACTTAGAACTAAAACTTAAACCATATCAGATGAACCACCCAACAAGTATTACTAGAACTCAAAACATAACGATATTAAGGAAACGCATACTTACACATTGTCAGGCATTGGATTTAAATCCCCTACTACTAACATATCACTGGTGTCGAAGTCCCGTTTCACAAAAACACCCTCTTGTCAGTTGTTAGTGAAAACCATTACACCAGTCCAGAATTGTGACTCGTAGAATCTACACTCACACAAGATCTATTAAAGAATACGTATGAGATACACCAAGACAACAAGAACATATCATACAAAACAATTCACAAACTAAAACTTAAACCATATCAGATGAACCACCCAACAAGTACTACTAGAACTCAAAACATAACGATATTAAGGAAACACATACTAGTTTATTTCTGTTTATAACTGTTTTAATATGGCAGAGAGAAATATGGTAATTATACTATATCTGCCTTCTTCACTGCTGTCCTTTGTTCGATGACTTTTCTTCTGTGCTTGTCCTTCAGGACTGGATTCAAAAATGTTTCCAAGTCTTGTACACGCCTTTCAAAATGCTCACGTTCTCTGATTACATGGTGCCAGTTACCATGGCGTTCTTCGGTGCCAACAGTATGGACTGTCAAGAAGTGAGGTTCTGGGGCACAATTAACCTGTGGAGGTAAATAAAACACATTGAAACTTACAAGACGGCCACACATACTACTTCACTAAAGAAAAAACAGTAAAAAAATTCATGATGAGAAGTGGTAAAAGGCATTAAAAAACAGACTGTCGACATTCTATTGGTCACGTCTTGAGAAAAGGTAAAGGTATAGTCACTGATGGTTTGTAGTATAGAGAGATGTACACAGAAAAAATGTATACCAGCTAGGTCTTCTGTATTAGACATGTTTACAAAAATACACATGTGAACTATGATCATTACTACCCATACACACCTTATTCGTCGATGACGAACACCTTCGGACACCGACAGTAGGATAGTTTTCGTTCCACAACACATTAATTTTCTTGAGAGACTCTGGGGCATGACTACTATCCAAAAGGTCAATATCTTCATCTGAAGACGAATCATCACCCCAAGCAAAGGTTGTCTCTGGTACATCTAAAGCTGGCTGGGTGCCACGAGTAGGTTTCTGGCAGAACAATTTTTTTTCGATTGATTATTTTTATAAGTGTGGTTGAGATATTTCTTATTTTGGTCTTTTCATACTTGGTTAACTCCTACTTTTTATACATTTGACTGAAATATTTATGTATTTGTCATAACTTCTTCTAAGACTTTGTTCATGTCTGGTAATGTAAGCTCTGTTCCATCAAGAAAAAAGACAACGTCATGAACACAACCCACTAAAGAAAATCAACAAAAATCTTGGTTTCAATATTTATTCATCAAAACAGTTTAGTGATATATCGTAAGAAAGAATCAATGACATACATATTTTGGTGATTAAATATTGAAACCAAGATTGTTGTTGATTTTCTTTAGTGGGTTGTGTTCATGACGTTGTCTTTTTTCTTGATGGAACAGAGCTGACATTACCAGACATGAACATAGTCTTAGAAGAAGTTATGACAAATACATAAATATTTCAGTCAAATGTATAATAAGTAGGAGTTAACCAAGTATGAAAAGACCAAAATAAGAAATATCTCAACCACACTTATAAAAATAATCAATCGAAAAAAAATTGTTCTGCCAGAAACCTACTCGTGGCACCCAGCCAGCTTTAGATATACCAGAGACAATCTTTGCTTGGGGTGATGATTCGTCTTCAGATGAAGATATTGACCTTTTGGATAGTAGTCATGCCCCAGAGTCTCTCAAGAAAATTAATGTGTTGTGGAACGAAAACTATCCTACTGTCGGTGTCCGAAGGTGTTCGTCATCGACGAATAAGGTGTGTATGGGTAGTAATGATCATAGTTCACATGTGTAGTTTTGTAAACATGTCTAATACAGAAGACCTAGCTGGTATACATGTTTTCTATGTACATCTCTCTATACTACAAACCATCAGTGACTATACCTTTACCTTTTCTCAAGACGTGACCAATAGAATGTCGACAGTCTGTTTTTTGATGCCTTTTACCACTTCTCATCATGAATTTCTTTGCTGTTTTTTCTTTAGTGAAGTAGTATGTGTGGCCGTCTTGTAAGTTTCAATGTGTTTTATTTACCTCCACAGGTTAATTGTGCCCCAGAACCTCACTTCTTGACAGTCCATACTGTTGGCACCGAAGAACGCCATGGTAACTGGCACCATGTAATCAGAGAACGTGAGCATTTTGAAAGGCGTGTATAAGACTTGGAAATTTTTTTGAATCCAGTCCTGAAGGACAAGCACAGAAGAAAAGTCATCGAACAAAGGACAGCAGTGAAGAAGGCAGATATAGTCTAATTACCATGTTTCTCTCTGCCATATTAAAACAGTTATAAACAGAAATAAACTAGTATGTGTTTCCTTAATATCGTTATGTTTTGAGTTCTAGTAGTACTTGTTGGGTGGTTCATCTGATATGGTTTAAGTTTTAGTTTGTGAATTGTTTTGTATGATATGTTCTTGTTGTCTTGGTGTATCTCATACGTATTCTTTAATAGATCCTGTGTGAGTGTAGATTCTACGAGTCACAATTCTGGACTGGTGTAATGGTTTTCACTAACAACTGACAAGAGGGTGTTTTTGTGAAACGGGACTTCGACACCAGTGATATGTTAGTAGTAGGGGATTTAAATCCAATGCCTGACAATGTGTAAGTATGCGTTTCCTTAATATCGTTATGTTTTGAGTTCTAGTAATACTTGTTGGGTGGTTCATCTGATATGGTTTAAGTTTTAGTTCTAAGTCTGGTTTGTGAGTTGTTTTGTCTGATATGTTCTTGGTGTCTTTGTGTATCTCATTACGTATTCTTTAATAGATCCCCAAATTTGGGAAATTTAATGTAAAGTATATGTTAGAATAAGATGTGGTATAGCAAGTTGAAGCTGTCAGCCATGGGAAATGGATCTTTGGTGATGAATACTCGGATGAACTATCCCGATGGACTCACAGATTACATGGCCATACATGTTGTTAACTGTCATGGGTGCACAATGGAGCACGTGTACAATGGAGGTTTGAAGTTCTTGGTGATGTGACCACTTTGTATTAGAAAGAAACCAAGAGTGTGGAGAGATGAGTGATGTATAAGGGTTTCTGTACCAGATACGGTGAAGGCCTTCGGTAACGTAAAACAAGGAAAAGTGGTGCCATTGATAGCGTCTTTTCAGATAAGACACATTTGACTACAGAAGTTACATTTTTTTTCTTAGTTTTGTGGACTTACTTTTTCCATAGCTATTTCTGTACTTGCCTTTTTCCCTTTTGTTGACTTATTTATAAGTTTAGTTGAAATATTTCTGTCTTTGGACGCTATATTTCACATTTGGTTATTTTTATAATGTTTTGGATGTATACCTTTTTATCAATATTTTAGTTGTAATATTTTTTCCTAGATTTTTATAAACTTGGTCGAGACATTTCGTATTTTGGCCTTTTCGCCTTTGGTTAACTCGTACAGTTTATAAGTTCGGATGCGATATTTCATTACTTGGCCAATATTTTTCACCTTTACCTAACACATGTTCATACATGTTATAAGTTTAAACGAGACATCTATAAGTTTGACCGATACCTTTTCCTATTTGGCCAACAATTTTATTACTTTGGTTCACGTAATTTCCTACTTCGGTCGACATGTTTCTTAGTTTGAGCAATATTTACCCGAGTTGGTTAAGACAATTTTCTACCTTTCATAAGTTTGGACGAAATATTTCAGTATTTGACCTATATTTGTCGGATTTGGGTACCAAGGTTTCGTACTTTTCATAAATTTGGAGGAGTTATTTCTTTACTTGATCAATATGTGTTTTGTTTTTTCACATTTGGTTAACAAAGTTTCCTACATTTTTATAAGTTTCGACGAGGTATTTCGTTACTTGGTCAATATGTTCCTTCTTTTTATAAGTTTGGTTGCGATATTTCTGTATTTGGCCGACCTTTTTCCCATTTGGCTGACAAATGTTCCTACTTTTTTATAAGTTTAGTTGAAATATTTTTAAGTTTTGGTTGAAATTTGGCCAAAATTTTCACATTTAATTAACAAAGTTTCCTACTTTTCATAGGTTTGAACGATGTATTTCGTTACTTGGACAATATTTTCCCCATTTGGCTAACAAATTTTCCTATTTGGCCAAGATATTTTCCATTTGGTTAACATATGTTCCTTCTTTTTATAAGTTTGGGTGATATATTTCTCTGTTTGGTCGATACATTTTCATACTTGCTTAACAAAGTTTCGTACTTTTCATAAGTTTGGTGGGGGTATTTCGTTACTTAGTTAATCTTCTTTTTTTAAAAATAATTTGACTAACAAATTTCCCTACTTTTAATAAGTGTGGACTAGATATATCGTTACGTGGTCAATATTTTTTTCTATTTGACTCACAAACATTCCTACTTGATTGATATTTTTCCCAATAGGTTAACAAATGTTCGTACTTTTTATAAGTTTGTACGAGATATTTCTGTATTTGACCAATAATTTTAATATTTTGTCTAACATATTTTCTTATTTGATGGTTGAAGTGGTACATAGAAGGTGTACTTTTGTCTGGTTGTGAAGTGTGGCACTGAGCAGGTACACTGAAAAAACATATATTGGTCTTGGAAATGGCTTTCTGGAGAAAGATGTAAAGACACTATGGCCACATAGAAAGGAAATGAAAGTGGCCACTACTTGAGCACGTCATCGATCACTTTAACCAACACAGGTTCACTACACGTACTTTCCCTTACAATTTAAGTGGTCACTCGACCATTTGACCAGTACTTGCCCGCTACTTGATCACTACTTAACAACGTCACTACTTAATTTATCCATCTCTGTTTCACTACATGTACCATACCCTACAATTTTCTCACTTGAGCGCTTGACCAATGGTTGAGCACTACTTGACCACTGCTTGACCATGTCGTCGACCATTTTACCATCACCGTTTCAATATACGTACTTTTCGCTACCTTTTAAGTGTGAACTCGACCACTTTACCACTGGTTGACCGCTACTTGACCACGTCATCGATCACTTTAACCACTACCATAATCTTAGGGACATCGTCCTCTACAATTTAAGTGGTCACTCGACCACTTGACCACTACTTGACCATTGGTTGACCACTACTTGACCACTAATTTACCACCCTTTAATCATCACCATGTCGCTACGACTACTTTTCCCCTAAAATTTCCTCACTTGACTACCACTTGACCACTGCTTGACCACTGCTTGACCACTAATTTACCATCCTTTAATCATCACCATATCATTACAACTACTTTTCCCCTAAAATTTCCTCACTTGACCAACACTTGACCACTACTTGACCACTGCTTGACCACTAATTTACCACCCTTTAATCATCACCATATCATTACAACCACTTTCTCATAAAATTTCCTCACTTGACTACCACTTGACCACTACTTGACCACTAATTTACCACCCTTTAATCATCACCATATCGTTACAATCACTTTTCCCTAAAATTTCCTCACTTGACCACTTAACCATTGCTTGACCACTGATTGACCACTAATTTACCACTCTTTAATCACCACCATATCATTACAACCACTTTCCTCTAAAATGTCCTCACTTGACCACTACTTGACCACTGCTTGACCACTACTTGACCACTAATACCTGGTACCCACCCCTTACCACCGAATGACACTACACCATATCCACTGCAACCGTGTTTCACTAATCCATACCCATTACAACCAATAATACCGGCCATCATTACATTTTAAGGTTTTCATTTGTAACCGTATGATGATAGTGTATAGGCCATTACATCGCTGTATAGATCACTAATAACTGGTATCCATCCCTTATTACCGAGTTTCACTAAGCCATACCCACAGCAACTAATATTATCGGGCATTTTTACTTTTTAAGGTTTTCATTTGTAACCTGTGTGATGATAGTGTATAGGCCACTACGACACTCTACAAATCACTAATAGTCGCTACCCACCCATCACCAACGAATTTCACTAAGCTATACCCGCTAAAATCAATAATATCGACCATCTTTACATTTTAAGGTTTTCCTTTGTAACCCTGTGATGATAGTGTTTAAACCCGAACAGCTTAGCCTCACCCCACGCGCCCACCCCCTCGCCACCACCCCGCACCCCGTCGTTATTTATTTTTATTTTTATTTATTTTATTTTTTAATAATTAATTAAAAATTTTATACACCCACTCAATAGTTATCTGCCCTTAGAAACATAAAATCTAAGAATTACCGCCCTTAGATATGACCTAGATATCACCCCTTACATCACCCAACTTCATGACCGAGGGGGAGTGAAAATCAGCCGAGGTCAAGGTCAATTACCGGAGGCTCCGGCAAATTCTAACCGAATTGATACCGAATCATAACCCTGCAAAACACGTATGACAAAGTCCTCGAAAAAATAGTAGCACGCAGGCTCCAGCAACATTTGGAAAGTCGGAATCTGCTTCCCCAAGGAATTGGGAGCTACCGGCCGGGAAAGGACACCTGGGCCAATACTGCAACTTTTTCATTCGATGTCTATGAGGGCTTCCAGGATAAAAAGGAGACAGTGGCGGTAGCTCTTGACCTGGAGGATGCGTATAACAGGGTTAGGTATGATCGGTTAATACACACACTGTTGGACATGGAGGTCTGCCCTTGCCTTGTTAAATGGGTTGCGGCAGTCCTTTATGAGTGTAAGGTTGCACTGCGCATGGGTTCCTGGACTTCTGACCCCTGTACTATTACACCTGGGTTGCCGCAGGGATCTGCCTTGTCCCCAGTGCTCTTTAATGTCTACACCAGCAAAATCGCAGCTATTGAGACACCAGGTGTGAGTAGAATCTTGACATTTGCAGATGATGTGCTGGTGTACAGATAGGGCAGAGACAGGGCCAGTTTGGCGAAAGACTTACAGGTGGCGGTAAACCGGGTGGCGGAGTGGTGCAGGGACGCAGGGGCCATTATAAACCCAGACAAGGCATCGGTTGTGTGGTACTCCATGGATAACCGGATCGTCAAGGCAGACGTCCCAGGTATTATGTTGAATGGATGTCCTCTTAGTCGAGAGAGTAACTTGAAGTACTTGGGTATCGCCTTTGACAGGATCATGTGGAGGCTTTGGTGGTGAAGGCTGGTAGGGGACGTAATGCATTGAGGGCTATGGCAGGATCCGGGGTAGATCAGAGGATGCTGTAAAGGCTCTTTCAGCAGTTAATAATTTCTGTCATTGAGTATGGTTTGGGGCTGCTGACAGTGTCAAAGAGCCAGCTTTAAAGGTTGGAGCGCATACAGAATACTTCCATGCGTTTAATCCTGGAGTGCACAAAGGACAAACCAATTATATGCATGAGGCATATCCTGGCGCTAGCTACAATGACGGATAGGCATAGGGTCCTTCAGGCCAATTGGTACCTGAGAGTTGCTGCAGATAGGGATCACCCGCTGCATGCAGCAATGGATATGGTTAAGGGTCATAGACTAAGACGAGGCAGGTCCTGGATGGCACAGGCAGAACTTTCTATAAGTCAGGTGTGTGATCTAGAGACCATCAATCGTGAAAGAGAGTGGGTTGAAGTTCCGGAAGACATGACGGACTGGCACAATGTAATAATAACACTGGGTCGTGAGTGCAGAGAATGGGCAGCGGGCCGCACTGAGTTTGAAGTGCAACAGCTGATCCAAAGCAACACACATCAAGGTGACATAGTCATCTACACCGATGGGTCAGTGGTGAGAAACAGACCTAGTGGCTGGGGCTTTATTGCAAAGACTAATGGGCGAGTCTTGAAAAAGGAGAGTCTGGCATATGAGACTACGACCTCCAGCATGAGAATGGAGGTGGAGGCAGTAACAGCGGCATTCTGGTGGCTAGAGGAGACTACTGCAACACACGTTGTATTCATTACGGATTCAAAGAGTATGCTTAGCAAGGTGGAGAAAGGAATGTTTCGTGTGGAATAGCTCTCGTCGCTTCAGAGGTCACAGATTGTGAGAATTGTATGGATATTTTGCCCTGGCCAAGCGGGTGTACGGGGGAATGAAAAGGCTGATAGGCTAGCAGGGAAGGCACCTCTTGGTGGAATTTTGCCTATGGACAAGGGGGAGGTGCTCGTGCGCTTGTGGGTCCAGGTGGAGAAGGCGGAGGAACAGATTGAGAACCCATATGTGGAAAGAATGAGATTGCGTGGGATCGGCAGGGGTTCTGGAAGAATCTCAAAACTGAGAGGGAAGACCAGGAAAACTTTTAATCAGATAGCGGTGGGAACGATTAGTAGTATGACTCTTCGCTGGCTGTTGAACGAGGGGACGGAACACGTATGGGAATGTCCTGAGCGCAGTGATGTCGGTTCTTAACTCAACTCAACTCAACTCCTTTATCATAACTTTATCTGTTTATGTCCCCTACTCATTGCTCAACTAGGTGTTTATTTGGTAATAAGTGTAGTGAGCAATCAAGGCAATTTTTTTCCCGCGTTTCCATCCTGTTTCAGGATATTGCGGTCAACACCAACATCTTTCAGCTGTATGTTGATTCCGAGGCTAAGATTACGCTCATCAGCACGCCACGACTTTCTGAGCGACCGGCTCCATACTCTCATAAGTCCCTGACGCGACTCGAACCGCTTCCAATTCTCATGCGCTCACGTCAACCACGAGAGTATTCGGGGTTACGGAGAAAGCTGCTAACCCCTCGGCCAGGGAGACGGCAACCAAGGCAATACTATCATGTTATTATGATGCTTTAAATATGCTCTAAGCAACTAGGGAAACGCATGCGCAGTTGAATTGTATGATTTATTATTATAGGAGATATTTATGTAAAAGAAATAGTGGTGGGGGGGGGGGCGGAGGTTAGAAATCTATGCACCATTTGGCTGAGAACGAGAGAGAGAGAGAGAGAGAGAGAGAGAGAGAGAGAGAGAGAGAGAGAGAGAGAGAGGGAGAGCGAGAGAGAGAGAGAGAGAGGAGAGAGAGACAGAACGAGAAAGAGAGAGAGAGAGACAGACAGACAGACAGACAGAGACAGATAGATAAACAGAGTGAGACTGTGGGAGAATGGATGTGTATGTGCGCGCGCATATTTATGAGTGTGTGTGTGTGTGTGTGTGTGTGTGTGTGTGTGTGTGTGTGTGTGTGTGTGTCTGAGAAAAGAAAGAGAGAGTTGAGCGCACGCATGTTATTTAACATACTATTCCATATATTTGTGTGTACTCTCATCTTCATATGAAAAAATTTTGAATTAAATGCCACTTGATTTTATCATGTATAATATGAACACATGTACATTACTGTAGAGTGAGTGAAAGAGTTAGTGAGCGTGAGTGAGAGAGAGTGAATGAGTGTGAGAGTGTGTGTGTCTGTGTAAGAAGAAAGAGAGAGAGAGAGAGAGAGAGAGAGAGAGAGAGAGAGAGAGAGAGAGAGAGAGAGAGAGAGAGAGAGAGAAAGAGAGCGAGAGAGAGAGAGAAAGAAAGAGAGAGAGAGAGAGAGAGAGAGAGAGAGAGAGAGAGAGAGAGAGAGAGAGAGAGAGAGAGTTGAATTCCCTCACTAATATTTACGTTACATAATGTATATGTACAATTTTGTCTCAATATTTTTACAATTTTTCTAGAATGATCACGACAATCGTCAGTGTATGTGTGTGTAAAGTGTGGGAGTTTGTTCTTACTAGTTTCAGTGATTATGTGATGCATTATGTATGTGTGGAGGGCTTGTGTATGGGGGATGTGTATGGGGGATGTGTGTGGGTGGGTGGGGGATGTATGGCTGGGTGAAGGATATGTGTGGGTGAGGGGTTTGTGTGGGTGGGTGGGGGATGTTTGAGTGGATGGTTGCAAGTGTGTGGGGGTTGGTGGCTGGGAGGTTGTGTAGGTGGGGCATGTGTGTGTGTGGATGGATGGGTGGGTGAGGGATGTGTGGGTGAATGGTGTGTGGGGATGTGGGGGATGTGTGTGTGTGTTGAGGGATGGGTGTGGGGATGTGTGTGTAGGTGGGGGATATGTCTGTGTGGGTGGGGTGTGTGTGTGGATGGGGTAAATGTGAATAGGTGGAGGATGTATGTGTGGGTGGTTAGGGTGTTTGTAGGTGGGGGTGGGTGGGAGATGTGTGGGGAGATGTGTGTGTGGGTGAGGTATGTGTTGGTAGGGATGTGTGTGGGGGATGTTTATTTGGGTGGGGTATGTGTATATGGGTGGGTTGTTGTTTGGGAGGGTAGATATGTGTGGGTGAGGGATGTGTGTGTGGGTGGGTGGGGAGGTGTGGTTAGGTGTTGAATGTGCGGGTGGGTGAAGGATATGTGTGAGGGCGATGGATGTGTGTTTGGCTGGGTTGTTGGTGTGTGTGAATGTGGGTGGGTAGATGGGAGATGTATGTGTTGATGGGTGGGTGTGAGTGGTTGAGGGATGAGTACGTGAGTGGGGGATGTGTGTGAGGATGAGTGTATGGGTGGGGGATGTGTGTAGGTGGGTGTGGAGATGTCTGTGGGTAAGGGATGTGTGTGGGTGGGGTATGCGTTGTTGGTGGGGTGTGTATGGGCGCGAGACGTGTGTTTGTGGATGGGGGATGTGTTGGTAAGTGGTGATATGTGTGGGGGGAGGGGATATGTGTATGGGTGGGGATGTATGTGTGTGTGGGTTGTGTGTGAGTGAGGGATGTGTGATTAAGGGATGTGTGGTTGGGGGATGGGTGATTGGGGGTGGGGGTGGGGTGGGGGTGGAGGATGTGTGGGGTGGGTGAGTGTGTGTAGGTTGGGGGATGGATGGGGAATGTGTGTGTGTGAGTGGATGCGGGAGTGTGAGGGGAGATTGTGTGGGTGGGGAATATGTACAAGGAGGATGTAAGTGGGGGATTTGTGGGTAGGTTCAGGATTTGTGTGTAAGTAGGTGCGGGATGTGTGGGTTGGCGAGAGATGTGTGTGTGTGAGGGTATGGGATGTGTGGTTGTGGATGTGTGTTTGGCTTGGTGGTTGGGGGTGTGTAGTAGGGTGGTGGAGGATATGTGGATGAGTGAGCGTTGGTGGGTTATGGGATGGGTAGAGGATGTGTTTGTGTGGGTGGGACAATGTGTGTATGGGGGATGTACGTCGGTGGGGGATGTGTGGGTGGGGTTGGGTGGGTGGGTGCATGTATGTGTGCCTGGGTGTGTGTGTGTGGGTGTGGGACGTGTGGGTGGGGGACGTGTGTGTGGGTGGGGAGATATGTGGTGGGTGGGGAGATATGTGTAGGTGGGGGATATGTGTGGGGGTGGGACGTGTGGGTGGGGGATCGGTGGATGGGTGGGGGATTGTATGTGTGCATGGAGGTGTGTGTGTGGTTGGGTAGGGGATATGTGGGTGGGTGGACGTTGTGTCTCATAACATGGAATATGCATTGTTTATGTCTGCAACATTCACCTGACAATGTTTTTTTGCTATGTGAATGTATTATGCACTATTGATGAACGAAAGACGAATGATTGGAAGGGCCGAATGTAAGACGGGCCTGCGTGCTCAATTTGTTACCCTTTGAAAATAAAGTCCGTTTGTTAGTCCGTCCGTTCGTTCGTTTGTTCTCTATAGGCGACGAATAGTTATTACCGCATCTAATAGACGCCACTTGTTCCCAGTGACAAGTTACTAATAAGTCTGATGCCCTTTTCCGTCTACTCCTATATCTTGAAGGCACGTAATTAGTCGTTCATGTTGTACTCCATCAAAAGATTTCTTGTAGTCTATAAAACGAACATATATACTTTTCTGAACTTCTATATGTTTTTCAATTAACATCCTCAAACAGATAATTGCTTCTCTGGTGTCGTTCTTTCTGCGGAACCCAAACTGTTCTTCAGCTACTTCCTCATCTACAAGTATTTTATGACGAATTCTTTCTTGTATGTTCTTGAGTAGTATCTTAGCTATGTGGCTCATTAAGCTAATAGTTCTGTAATCCTCACAATCAACAGCTCTTGGTTTCTTCGGTAGTGTGATGACAATGGATGTTTTCAAGTCCTTGGGGATGTACCCAGTATTATATATATCATTACATAATTCTGTGATAGTATCAATGCCAAAGCTGGATAATCATCTCTGTTATTTTATCATCTCTGTTGTTATCTTGTCAGGACCTGCAGCCTTTTCTGTTTTCATCTTTTTAATAGCCTTCTCAACTTCAGCCTTTAATATTGTTGGTCCATCTTGAGTATTATACAATGTTGGTCTATTGACCCTGTTGTCCCAGAATAAACCTTCTGTGTACTCTGTCCATCTTTTTATTATCTCGGTGTTATCAATTATAATTTTTCCATTTTTTCCTCTGATACAACCATTTCCCGTTATATTATATTTGTTCTTTGTAAATCTTTTTATATGTTCATGTAATTCTTTCGAGTTGTGTTTTATTTCCAGATCCTCTTATTTCTTTGCATTTATTCTGCAACAACTCTTCTTTGGCAATTCTGCACATGTGAAGTATTTCTATGTCTATTAATACATACTCTGGAGCAGGGGTGCGCAAACTACGGCCATTGGGCCGCATGCGGCCGGGCAACTGATAGTATGCGGCCCTTGAGGACATTAAGAAACAAAATAGTTTTTAAGTTATTTTGTTGAATTTTACAGAATTTCATGTAGCGTTATTATTGTTTTAACATTTTTGATAAAATTTCTTTCTAATTTTCTATTTTGTTTTTGTAAACAGTCCTTGACCTTCGTAATGTAATGTTAAATACGAATGTATCGATTTGAATATAGAGAAATATTTATCGACATGTAAAAATTTATTAAAGTTGATTTTTATGAAAAACATATATTTCTCCGGTGAACAAAATGATATATTTTGCAAGAAAATATTAAATTTAAATTTTTTTTCGCAGGTCCGAATAGCCGAGTGGGTAAGAACGCGTATTCTTAAACAATCGTTGTGCTGATGCCGAGGTTAGGGGTTCAACCCCTACACCGGACAACTGGACTAAAACGTTGACCTGAGCATGACACCAGAGCATGACAGTCATTTGAAAACTTTTACATGGTCCTCGACCATGTCAAATTCGTTATAAAATATATACAAATCTTCTACTTTATGTCTGCTGTTAGCGCATATACTTGTATTATTCAGAGGTTTGCCATGGAGTTTCACTCTAATAATACTCTATTTGAGATTGTCCAAAATCCTTTAACCCGTCCTAGCACTCGTTTGATCCACAATTATGCCATCTCCCCTTTTGTAGTCCCTTCCTGCTGAGTAAACAATTCTATACTTATGAAACATTTTTCCTCTGCACCTGGCCATCGCATTAAACTAATCTTTAATAAAGTAAAGATGTGGGTTTTTGTTTACTTCTACAGAGAGTTCAATTAATGTTCTAAGCATATATACAGCATTTATTGAACCCTCTTGCCTTCTACAAAACCAAATTGTTCTTCTCATATTTCTATAACCATTATAATTGCTATCTCTGGCTGTTTTTCTCTCCATCAGAATGGATTATGTTGTTTTTCTCTCCATCAGAATGGATTATGTTGTTTTTCTCTCCATCAGAATGGATTATGCTGTTCCTCTGAAGTTATAATGCCCTCTGGTCTCAGATAAACTTAACATATGAATACTCAGTCTTCTCATTTCTTTCTTAATGTTATCAATGTTAGTGATCATCATCATCATCATCATCATCATCATCATCATCTTCCACTTCTGCCGTCCAGCGTCGTGGGGAGGAATGATTTGCGCTCCATTTCCCGATAGGCGGCACTGGATAGTGTCATTCCGTGTGATTGTACAATGTCTTTGATGTCGTCAATCAATTTTCTTCTTGGACATCCTCTTAGTCTCGTCGCAGATGATCTTTGATGTAAAGCCAGTGATGGTAGTTGTTGGTGTTGCATTCTAACGACATGGCCAAACCACTTGATCTTCTGTCTTTCAATAAATGTGGCACAAGGTGTTGATCCCACTGTCTGTCTGATAACAACAGTTCTTACTCGGTCTCGGATTGGTAAGTTGGCAGCTCTCCTCAGTCATCTCATTTCGCAGGTGTTGATTTTTCGAAAGTGTGATTTGGATAAAGTCCAAATTTGATTTTGGTAGCATAGGGTTGATGTGAATATGCTGTTTATTATCTGTCGTTTTGCGGACATGGGTATATTTGGATGTTTCAGTAAGGGTGATAGTTGATATGTACGTGCACTAGCACAGTGGTTCTCAACCGGTAGAGAATTTCTCCTCAGGGGGGAATTTTAGGGTTTCCAGGTGGAATTAAGATTATTTCAAGTTCGCGTTAATATAAGAACCGATTACTGTATATTGTTTTTTTTACTACCATACTTTACGTTTCTGTACTTCTTGCCTTCTGAAATTCATTTTATAAAATACTAGCTGACCCGGCCCGGCTTCGCCCAGACCCTGGTGGGGAGCATCTCATTTAATTCATATAAGTAGTCATATAAGTTCTCGTTCCCGTTACCGACTATCTGTCTGTCTGTCTGTCTGTCTGTCTATCTGTCTGTCTGTCTGTCTGACCCGGCCCGTCTTCGCCCAACTCCTGGTGGGGAGAATCTCATTTAATTCATATAAGTAGTCATATAAGTTCCCGTTCCCGACTGTCTGTCTGTCTGTCTGTCTGTCTATCTATCTATCTGTTTGTCTGTCTGACCCAGCCCAGCCCATGGTGGAGAGCATCTCATTTAAATTATATAAGTAGTCATATAAGATCCCGTTCCCGACTATCTGTCTGACTGTCTGTCTGTCTTGGGTAAATGGAGGAGGGAGGAGGAAGAGGGAGGTGGAGGAGTGAAGAGGAGGGAGGAGGAGGGAGGAGTAGGGAGGAATAGGAGGGAGGAGGAGGGATTAGGAGGAGGAAGGAGGAGTAGTGTGGAGGAGGAGGCGAGGAGGGAGGAGGAAGAGGGAGGAGGAGGGAGAAGGAGGGAGGAGGAGAACGCAGGAGGAGAAGGGAGCAGGAGGAGGAGAGGGAGGAGGAGGGAGGAGGAGGAGAGAGTAGGAGGAGGGAGGAGGCGGAGGGAGAAGGAAGAGGGAGGAGGAAGAGGGAGAAGGAGTAGAAGGAGGGGGAGGAGGGGAGGAGGAGGGAGGGGGAGCAGTGTGAAGGGAGGAGGAGGGAGGAGGTAGAGGGAGGAGGAGGAGGAGGGAGGCGGAGAGAGGAGGAGGAGGGAGGAAGAGGGAGGAGGAGGAATGTGAAGGGAGGAGGAGGGGGAGGAGGTAGAGGGAGGAGGAGGGAGGAGGAGGAGGTAGAGGGAGGAGGAGGAGGGAGGAGGCGGAGAGGGAGGAGGGAGGAGGAGGAGGAGGGAGGAGGAGTGATGAGGAGGAGGGAGGAGGAGAGAGGAGGAGGGAGGAGGAGGAGGGAGGAGGAGGAAGAGGGAGGAGGAGGAATGTGAAGGGAGGAGGAGGGAGGAGGTAGAGGGAGGAGGAGGGAGGAGGAGGAGTGAGGAGGAGGAGAGGGGGGAGGAGGAAGGAGGAGGGGGAGGAGGGAGGAGGAGGAGGGAGGAAGAAGGAGGAGGAGGGAGAAGGAGGGATGAGGAGGAGGAGGGAGGAGGAGGAAGAGGGAGGAGGAGGAATGTGAAGGGAGGAGGAGGTAGAGGGAGGAGGAGGAGGGAGGAGGAGAAGGGAGGAGGAGGGATGAGGAGGAGGAAGAGGGAGGAGGAGGGAGGAGGTAGAGGGAGGAGGAGGAGGAGGAGAGGGAGGAGGAGGAAGGAGGAGGGGAGGAGGGAGGAGGAGGGAGGAAGAAGGAGGAGGAGGGAGAAGGAGGGATGAGGAGGAGGAGGGAGGAGGAGGAAGAGGGAGGAGGAGGAATGTGAAGGAGAAGGAGGAATAGGGAGGAGGGGAAGAGGAAGAGGGTAGGAGGAAGAGTGGAGAGGAGGAGGGAGGATGTAGAGGGAGGAGGAGGGAGGAAAAGGGAGGAGGGAGGAGGAGAGAGGAGGAGGAGGGAGGAGGTAGGAGGAGGAGGAAGAGGGAGGAGGAGGGAGGAGAAGGAAGAAGGAGGAGGAAGAGGGAGGAGGAGGATGGAGGAGGGAGAGGGAGGAAGAGGGAGGAGGAGGAAGGAGGAAGAGGGAGGAGGAGGATGGAGGAGGGAGAGGGAGGAGGGGAAGAGGAAGAGGGTAGGAGGAGGAGGGGAGAGGAGGAGGAGGGAGGAGGAGGGGATAGGAGGAGGGAGGAGGCAGAGGGAGAAGAAGGAAGGAGGAGGAGGAAGGAGGGAGAGGAAGGAGGGAGAATGAGGAGGGGAGGAAGGAAAGGGAGGTGGAAGAGGAGGAGGAGGGAGGAGGAAAGAGGTAGGGGGAGGAGGAGGTAGAGGGAGGAGGAGGAGGAAGGAAAGGGAGGAGGAAGAGGAGGAGAAGGGAGGAGGAGGAGGTAGAGGGAGGAGGAGGAGGAGGAAGAGGGAAGAGGGAGAAGAAGGAGAAGGAGGAGTGAGGATGATGAGGGAGAAGGAGGCAGGAGGAGGAGGAGGGAGGCAGGAGGAGGAGGGATAAGGAGGGAGAGGGAGGAGGAGGGAAGATGAGGGAGGAGGGGAGGAGGCGGAGGGAGTAGGAGGGAGGAGGATGGAGGAGGAGGGGAGAGGAAGAGGGAGAAGGAGGAGGGAGTCGGGAGAGGGATGAGACTGAGGAAGAAGAGGAGGAGGGTGGAGGGAGGAGGTAGAGGGAGGAGGAGGGAGGAGAAGAGAGGAGGAGAGAGTTCCCCATTCCGAATTCATACTCGTCTAGTTCTTCCCTTCTACACGACTGTAGATAACTTCCTTACACATAAAAAGATGAATTGTTATTGATATTGCCGTGGCATGGAGGAATATCAGCAGCAGAGTTGATCCAAAAAACCAAAGACTGAGATCTACGGAGAGCCATGAACGCCTACGCCAGCCGCACGGCACTTGATGATGATGATTGCCGTGTGACGATTCTGTGTAGTCACGTCATTTTCTTCCCTTTCCCTAGCGTTTTGGTTCGGGGATTCTTTCATCATCATCATCATCATCATATATTTACGTACGTATTTTGGGAGGGGGAGGAGGGAGGAGGAGGAAGAAGAAAAAAAAACTATGACAGTTGACAGCTCTGGAATGAAAGGAAGGCGTGTAGAAAATTTCATCTCAATCGGATGGGCCGTTCGCGAACAAATAAAGGACATACATATTTACATACATACATATATACATATATACATACACTTTGTTTTATAGATATAGAAGTAGACCCACAAATCACGTTTTATGTAGACGTCTAGACTTGTTCTAGTATCTGTTATTAAATTTAACTTCCATTTTTATGTATACTGTGTAGGGTATTTAAGGTATATAAGGTCGGGTGGGGGGGGGGAATTTGTAGGAGGAAATACAAAAAAAGGGGGGGGGGGATGACGTTCTGAAAATATGGTGAAGGGGTGCACGAGCCAACAAAGTTTGAGAACCACTGAATTAGCATTTTGACATCTGATTTCGATTTCTCTGTCCAATCTGCCATCTTCTGTGATCATACTTCTAAGATATTTGAATTCTTTAACTTGTTTCAGAGTTGTGCAATTTATCTGTATACTTAGTGGGCCAGGCGATCTGCTAACTTGCATTACTTCGGATTTGGCTATGTTTATGCTCGTATTGTATTTGCTGCAGGTTGAACTCAGATTAGTAATATGATTTTGTTGTCTGCCCTCATCGCTGTAAAACAGGCACTGATCGTCTGCACATAGAAGTTCATTTATTTCATATGAATCAGTTGTTTGATCTGGAGTAAAGAGTTCTAGAGTTTCTGAATCTGTTCTGTTAAGACTTGCTTCTTTGGATATTCTGTCCATGTAGATATTGAATAGCAGGGGAGAGAGCACACATCCCTGCCTCACTCCTGTATTGACTGTGAACATATCTGATATAACTTCTTGTGTTCTTACAGCACTTCGGTTCGAGCGGTACATGGCTATGATGTTTTCTAGCAGTTGGCCTTGTATCCCATAGACTTCGAGATGCCCCATAATCTGCTTCTGTCTACTCCATCGAAAACCTTTTAAGAATGTGTGTGGTGAATTTCCTTAAAATGTTATGTAGCCCTAGGAGGCCAGTAAAAAATGTTTTTTTCCCCACACGGGGGAAATAACAACCATGAACCTCTATAGATACATTAAAATTATTCAATTATAATTTAAAAAATTAATACGGACCTCTAAAAGTGATTATAAAATGTTAGTAAGTAATGATTAAAAATATCTTCTATAAGGAATCTAAAAGTATTATTCTTTCGATTATAATATCTGACTTTGATATTTATACCTTAATTTCCACAAAACGAGCAGAGAGATTTCTAAGTTAGTTAATAGTATTATAGCTAATATATAATTTCTATTTTTAAATTCTATTTATCTCCCTTCCACAACATTAGATGTTTATGTCCCCTACTCATTGCTCGTTTAGGTGTTTGCCTTTTAGCATTCTGGTAATTCCGCAGAATGCTTCAACATAATTATTAATAAGTGTAGCGAGCAATCAAGGCATTACTATCACATTATTATGATGCTTTAAATATGCTCTAAGCAACTAGGGAAACGCATACGCAGTTGAATTGTATGATTTATTATTATAGAAGATATATAACAGAAATAGGGGTGGGGGAGGAGGTTAAAAATCTATGCACCATTTGGCAGAGAGCGAGAAAGAGAGAGAGAGAGAGAGAGAGAGAGAGAGAGAGAGAGAGAGAGAGAGAGAGAGAGAGAGAGAGAGAGAGAGAGAGAGGTGGGAGAGAGAGAGGGAACTATTTGTTCAAAATTAATGAAATTTACAAACAATATAAATGACATGTCCTCTCAACATAGTATTCATTTATTAATAAGTGCATTGCAGGCCATGACTGTACTAGACTGGGTTTTCTTCTGCTCACTTCGCTTATTAATCTGACACCTCTCTCATTCATATCACCTAGGCCAGGGGTGAGCAAATTACGGCCCGCAGGCCACATGAGGCCCGGAAACTGATAGTATGCGGCCCTCGAGGGCATTTAGAAACAACAAAGTTTACCTCGTTTTTAACATTTTTGATAAAATTGCTTACTAATTTTCTATTTTTGTAAACAGTCCTTGGCCTTTTTAATGTTTGTAATGCGAATTTATCGATTTTAATATAGAGAAATATTTATCGACATGTAAAAATTTAATATCATTATCATCATCATCATCAAGTGCCCTGCCAGCCGGCGTAGGCGTTCATGACTCTCCACAGATCTCGGTCTTTTGTTTTCTGGATCAACTCTGCTGCTGATATTCCTCCGTGCCACCATCTCAATCCGTCCAGCATAATTTCTCTTGGTCTGCCTCTGCCTCTCTTCCCCTCGATCTTTCCAGTTGTCACGATGTTCTCCAATGCCTCTCTTCTCATTACATGACCAAAGAAAGCTGTTTGTCTCTTTCTTATTGTTGTATCAGTTATTAGTTATCAGTTGGGGTATCTTCATTGCACTCAGCACATGTCCATAGGTGCTCAGAACACCCCCCCCCCCCCCAGTATATGCATCAGCGTCCGGTGGCTAATAGTGCCAGTTCTGTGTTGGTTGACGAGGCGCTTTGTTTTCCCGATGTACCTCTCGCGTCTGGCTGTGCCGATACTTACTCCCAAGTCTTTCATCCTGGACAGCGATGTGGATTCACGGACGTCAAAGTCCTCTGTTCTCGCCATATCTTTGAGGACGTTAATAACATCGGCACGATCCATGGGCTGGCCGTCTACAGGGGGTGCAGAGCCAGCCAGTTTATCAGCTCGTTCATTTCCCTAGACTCCCGTATGTTCCGGGACGAAGATGAAGGTAACTTTACGGACAACAGACTTCCGCAGCGACTCAGTCCACTGTCTACATACAGATCCAGCTTCGACCTTCTGAATCATGCTCATTGAATCACTTAGTACACACACGTTGGTATAATGCTGTGATTCCAGCCATATGAAAGCCTGTGTAACTGCCATCACCTCCATCGTCATGCTGCTCGTGGTCATAGAGTGGGCACCACTGGAATTCTTGAACGGTTCGGCCCGCTGACCGGGCTGTAAATGCCCACGCACTTCTCTGCTGCTTTACAACAGATCCATCTGTATATATGAGCACTTCGGGGCTATCTGAGTGTTCATAGATGAGCGCGTTAACCTCAGCATTGACAGCGGCAGGGTTCTGCTCTCTGCACCGTCTGTCGAGTGTGATAATGCAGGAGAAAGTGCACTTAAAAGCTGGAGGCATCCGGCACCCATTCCTTGCCGGGGTTGATACTGGTAAGACTGCAGACCTGTCTGACGACATCTTCCGCCCGACCCATCCATGATTTGCCCCTCTTTAGCCTGTCACCCTTTTCTCTGAATATAGCGTCATGCAGAGGGTGCTGCTCATCTGCACTTATTTTTAAGTATGCACGAGCTCTCCAGATCTTGATCCTGTGTTCCATTGTCGGGAAGTCAAGGAGGTATCTCATTGCTACACAGCTGGTGTCTCTTGTGCAGCCCAAAATGATGCGCATGGCTTCGTTTTGTACCTTTTCAAGTCTTCCAATCTGTGTAGGGCTGACAGTGAGGATGGCCAGGGCATACTCGATGCGTGAAAGCACAAGTCCTTGGAACAGAAGTATTAGCAGTCTTTGCTCGATATTGGCAGTCGCCATGACTCTCATTGCTGACAAACCTTTTCGTGCTTTCGTTATGACAAAATCGACATGATCTCTGAAGGACAGGCTACGATCAAGCCTCACGCCAATTGTATATAGTGTTCTAGTTTCATTAGCCTGTTTCAGGCAGTCGTCGTTAGTTACTCTGGCAGTCCAAGGAATTCTCAACATTCGTCTCAGGAACCACATCTCTGTTGCTTCTAATTTCTTCTTAATTTGTTCATTTACATTCCAAGATTCACTGCCATACAGCAAAACTGGTTCTACATAGCATTTCAGCACTCTCTTTCTTACACTTCAGTGATAGTGACTTATTGCATAAGATACTCTTCATTTTCTGAAATGCGGCCTTTGCCTGCCCTATTCTGCTCTTAATCTCTGTTGTACATCTTCCATCTGATGTTATAAATGTCCCTAGGTATCTAAAATTATCCACTTGGTTAAGAATTTTCCCTTCTATTTCTATGTCACATTTTGGTGTCACCATTTTCTTTGATATCACCATTGTTACTGTTTTCTTGATATTCAAGGAGAGTCCTTTCCTTGCACTCTCTGTTACTACAGTGTCCAACAATTGTTGTAGGTCTGTTGATTTATCCGCCACCAATACTGTGTCATCTGCATAGAGTATATTATTTATATTATAACTCCAACTAGTATTCCTGGCATCTCTTTGATCTCTCTCATTATTACTTCGCTATATAGGGAGAAGAGATCTGGTGACAAGACACATCCCTGTCGTACTCCTAGCTTTATGTGTTCGTAACTACCCTCTTTATTTCCAATTTTAATTGCTGCTACTTGGTTCCAGTAAATATTCTTTATTATTCTTAAATCTTTCCCATCAATGTTGATATCTTCCAACATTTTAATCAGCTTCATCATGTTTTACTTTATCAAATGCCTTAGTATAATCTATGAAGCATAAATATATGTCTTTCTGTTTCTCTATTGACCTTTCTATTAGTGTCCGTAATGTATATATTGCATTGTTTGTGCCCTTTCCCTCCACAAATCCATACTGTTCTTCACTAATTTCCATTTTTATTTTCTTTCTGGTTCTTCTCATTATGATTCTGAGTAGAAGCTTAGTGATATGGTTTATGAGGTTAATTGTACGAAAATCTTCACATTCAATTGCTCCTGGTCTTTTTGGTATAGCTATAAATACAGATTTCAGCATATCACTGGGTAAATATCCACTGCTGTAAATATCATTTAACATTTTGGTTAATATATCTACTCCAAATTCTCCCAATACTTCTAATTCTTCTATTGTGATTTCATCTGGTCCAGCTGTTTTTCCTTTCTTCATATATTTCATAGCGTCAGCGACTTCTTCTTTTAGAATAGGTGGACCTTCTAAGTTACTTTCTTCTGTTAATTCTTCCCTTTCCCCATCATATAATTCTCTTATATACTCATTCCACCTCTTCATTATATCACCTTCCTCCAATAATATCTTTCCTGTTTTTGATTTCAAACACCCTGTATTTATTCTTATTTTTCTTCCCGTGAGCTCACTGATTTGTCTGTGCATATTTTTTGTATCTTTAATGGCATTTAATTCAATTTTTTTGCACTGCTCATTTAACCAACTTTCTTTTGCCTTCCAACATTTATCTTTTATTTCTTTATTTATCTTAGCGTATTCTTGTTTGTCATTTTTACTCTGTTTTCTTTTGTCCATCAGCATTAAGATTTCTTCATTCATCCATTTTTTCTTAGCTATTTGACTTCTCTCCGGTAATATTTCTTTGCTAGTTTGATGAATGGAGTCCCTTAACATTTCCCATTGTTCATTTATACTCTGTATTTTAGCTATTGCATTGTACCTATTTTTCACAGTCACTATGTATTGTTCTTGAATTTCTTTATCTACTTTCAGAACCTCTTTATTAAGTCTCATGTTCCTAACCATTTTTTCCCTCTCTTTAATCTTACTTTTATTTGTCCACATAGTGGTACATGATCACTATTACAGTCAGCACCAGGCATTGTTTTTACATTAATTAGAGCATTTCTAAATCTTTTATTAATTAGTATGTAGTCAATTTGGTTGCGTATTTTCTGATCAGGGCTTTTCCATGTGTATAGTCGTCTTTTCCAGGTCAGGTCTTAGTCAGATATGACTGAGCTACCGTATGAGTCAGATATGACTTCCAGGTCAGGTCTTAGTCAGATATGACTGAGCTACCGTATGACAGTAGACGGTACTACCTGCTTTCTGTCAGCGCCGAATGTTGGGCGGCGCTTACCAAACCCGACACCCCACATTGTGCCAACGGCTTCGGGCGGAAGAGCGCAATTGGGAGGGTACTAGCCTTATCCTGGTGCGAGGAAATTCAACCCAAAGACAAAATATGTCATGGCAGGGCAGACCATGACCTAAGCCTTGGTTGGCAGCTGGTCTAGGATCGAAGCTCCGACAGGCGGACAGTCAGAGCATTGCTTTGCTGATCCGGCAGCTTCTGCAGCTTGTCTTGTTCCATATTATAGGTGTTAACTTTCCTCTGGAGTGAACTAGGCAGGCCGAGAGAGGGATCATGCTGCATGGGCAACACATGGTTTCTTTATTTTAGCCCAGGCTTTGTGCTATGGAGAGGCAATAACTCCATCCCTGGTCTTAACCGGTCTCGGAATCAAAGCGAGAGGCAACTGTTACGGGTTATAAGTCCTTGTCAGTTGGCGTAGACGTGGGGCGCCACGCGTTGCCTCTGACGGTGGGAGACACCTACAGGTGTTACTGATCAGCTACCGCCCGCCTCAAGCTGGGCATCCCCCAGCCAATTGGTGCTGATCCGCCACAGCCTGCCTGCTTCAATGGGTGCTTGGGGCTAGGACAAAATCTGAATCGCAGGCTGTAAAACCAATGCACCAGGTACTAATAAAAGGAATAGAAACCTCAAGCTACGGCTTGCAACATGGAACGTGAGAACCATGTGTCCAGGATTTTCCACTGAAGAGTCGTCTTTTATGGTGTTTAAACCACGTGTTTCCAATTATCATATCATTGATATTTGCCCATTCTATTAGCTTTTCCCCTCTTTCATTTCTTGTACCTAAACCATAATTCCCCACTACATCCTCCATTTTCCCCTTTCCTACTTTTGCATTAAAATCTCCAAGTATTATTTTTATTTCCTGTGATCCAATTTGAGCCATCGCCATTTCTATTTCGTCGTAAAAGTGTTGTATTTCTTCATCACTACTGCTTGTTGTTGGTGCATATACTTGTATAATATTTATATCTATTGGTTTGCCTTTGATTTTGACCAAAATAACTCTATCTGAAATACACCAGTATCCATTAAGTGACTTGGCTGTTTCTTCGTCAAGTATTATTCCTACACCTTTTTCATGTGTATCCCCTCCAGAATAAATTATTGTGTGGTTGTCAGCTATAATTTTGCCCGATCCCTTCCATCTCATCTCACTAACGCCTAGTATATTCATATTCATGCTATCCATTTCTCTTAGAACATTGTTCAACTTTCCTAGCTCATTTAATGTCCTAACATTCCATGTTCCTACTCTAAATTTATTTATTTTATTTATGATTTTGCCATCAGTAGCTGGATGACGGTCTGGTGTCACCTGTGGCTCATGACTGTCCCTACCGGACGAGGATGTCCTAAGACAGCCATTAACGTCGTTCACTAACTCTGATATGTGTTTTGCCATGAAGTCTTGGGAAGATAATGTGGTGGTTTCCCCTTGCCTTCCACATTCACATGATGGTCTTTTACCTCTACCTTTGACAGCCATTTCCGACTGTAAGGACAAGTGAGTGCCCTGCTCTGCTCAGCTGCAGAGTTGTCCACTTATTCCGGTGGATACTCAGTCCCCAGAGCTGTGTTAGCCACACCGTAGTGTGTTTCCATCCTCTACCGCGTGGAGGTGCAGTTGGGATTTTCCCTTCCTAAAGTTATGGTCTATGACCAAAACTCTCCAGTACTTTTTAGAGGACATTAAAAAAAAAAAGGATTTAATAAAGATTTATAAAAAACAGATATTTCTCTGCTGAATAAAATGATTTATTTCGCAAGAAAATATTAAATGTTTTGCTGTTATAAATTATTTCTACATTTACAATGTTCAAATTAATTTATTTGTTGTAAGGGTCTTGATATATTTCTGAAATTTATTCTGAGTTTACTCCTTGTTTTCCGAATATTTTTTTTTCACACATAGCCGAAAGTAGGATTTGTTTCATTTCCTTTTTAAAATCTTGTAAAATTCTGTTAGAATTTTATTAAAACGATTAGTGTCACTAAAAAAACGTAAGATTGAAGATGCATGCCGTGTTTTTAATGATGAATGGACAACTAAGTACTGTATTATAAAAGTTGTTAGCAAATCAGTTTGTTTGTTGTGTCGTGAGTCAGTGGCTGTCTTCAAGATGTACAATTTAAAAAGACATTATCAAACAAAACATTCCGATTTCGGATATAATTCAAAAACCGAAAAGAGGGAAAGGAAGTAAATGCAGTTGGTGAAAAATTTGGAGAAACAGCAAACTGTTTTCGCTAAACAGTCTTCAATTCAAGATACTGCAACAGAAGCTAGTCTTGTGCTATCACACAGAATTGTAAAACAGAACAAGCCATTTTCTGATGGCGAGTTCATCAAGGAATGTTTTCTAGATGCAGCAAACATTATGTGTCCAGAACACCAAAAAAAAAAAGAATTATCAAAAAGAACTGTGGTCAAATGTGTTGACAAGATAAGTTACAATTTGATGCATAAAATTCAAGATGCAAGTAAACAATTTTTGTGGTACTCTCTTGCATTGGATGAGAGTACCGATGTACATGATACTGCCCAATTATTGATATTTATACGTGGAATAAATACTTCTTTCAAACTCACTGAAGACTTACTGAGTGTTGAGTCACTCAAAGACACAACCACAGGCCATGATATATTCAATGCGGTTACTAACTGTATTGACAGAACTGGGTTGGTTTGGAACAAGATTGCAAGTGTTACAACTGACGGAGCTCGTGCTTTGACTGGATAAAATGTAAGTCTGGTAAAGTTTATAAGTGATAAGATTAAAGCAGAATATCCCGACCACACATTATTACCACTTCACTGTGTGATCCATCAAGAAAGTCTGTGTAAAACTGTTTTGAATGTCAAGCATGTTATTGACCCAGTTGTCAGTGTCATCAACCTCTCAGATAAAGATCACTTAATCACAGACAGTTCAAGGCATTACTTGACGATTTGGAAACTGAACATTCCTATCTCCTGTATAGCACCAATGTTCGATGGCTGAGTCTCGGCAAGGTGTTGAGGCGAGCGTGGGACCTCAGAGAAGAAATAGTAATGTTCCTAGAAATGATGGACATTGAATGTCTGGTTTACAGTATTAGCGACCATGGCAAGATTCACGAAAAGCGCGGTCTATACGAGGAGACCGTGCAAAGTGACCAGTTACGAGCGTTGGTTACTATAGCGTGAAAAGCGCTCGAGACGTTTTGAAAAAGGACAAAACGTCACCTTCAAATCAGCGGGGCTTGAGCCACTGTCGAGTTTAGACATAGTTGTTGTTTCAATAGCACGGCCACACAATGTGCCGCTACATTAGTAGTTAGTGTGTAGTTGTTGTGTATTCTCTAGGTATGGTGCAAGAGCCGTAAGTGTGTGTATAAATGACATTGTTTATAATGATGACAATACTTAGAGAGAATAAACTAGTTGGAAACATTGTCCGTGTGATGTGCTTAAGGAAATGTTGAGTTCAGTTTCGAATAACCGATTGTTGGCAAATTATAGTGGAAGAGAGGAACTAGAGAACTAAATATAATAGTAGAGATGGCAATGATGAGAAGACCATGCCATCTTCTCGAGACATCAATGAAATGGAGCAGAAGTACGCCTATACAGAGAAGATGTGCATTTCACAGAAAGGACGAGCTGTCCACACATGAGTTGCTACGAACGCAGTCATCAAGGTTGTAATCTCGACTATGTCGTATAAGACCATTGGGGCTATGGCACATTAGTTAGTTAGTTAGTTAGTCGACAGATCATCCTCGTTGCACACCGAACCATTCAGTCCATAAGTGCTCGGATCCCCTCCTCAGCAAATCCCGCAGCGTGTAGCGGCTAACGACGCCAGTTCTGTGTTGGTTTATCAATCTTCATTGGCTTCCTGCGTAGTGTTCTTGTTTGGCCACCCCTCTTTTAATTTGCTGCTCCCGCAGTCTGGCCATTGTTGTAGATTCACAGTCATCACTTGGTTCTCGCAAAAGTCTCACTTCTCTTCTCGTAGAGCATTCAGAATGTCAGCCTGGTCCATGGCGCGTCCGCCCTCCACAGTAGCCTCACCTGCGAGCTTATCAGCCCGCTCATTTCCTTGTACTCCCGCATGCCCTGGCACGAAGATGAAACTAATCTTTGCCAGCCGAGACCGCTTCAGAGGCAGCAACCATTCTCTTCGGATCGACCCCTCCTCTATCCTCTTGATCATGTTCATTGAGTCGCTAAGGAAACAAGCCCTAGTGAATGTCTGTGTCTCGAGCCATGTTATTGCTTTACTTACTGCCATGACTTCCATGGTCAGGCTACTTGTGGTTTCAGTGAAAGCACCAGAGTCCTCCTTCACAATTCTCCCTCCGGCCCGAGCTGTAAAGGCCCATGAGCTTCTCACATGTCGGACGACCGACCCATCTGTGTAGATGACCGCGTCACCGTCTAGCGAATTCTCGAAAATCAACGCTTGTACTTCAGCCTCAATAGCAGCCGGATTTTCTTGTCTGCATTTTCTATCTAGTTGGATGCAAACTGAAAAGGATGTGCAGAAGTCTGTTGGCACTTGCACCCACTCCTCGCCAGGTTCTAAGTCCTCAAGTGAACACACCTGTTGAAGAATGTCTTCGGCTTGACCCATCACACATCTGTCGTCTAAGGCAGTGACTTTAATACTAATATTGTCAATAAAGAGTGGAAGTTAGACTTTATGTTTGTCATTGAAATTATGGAAAAGTTAAATGAACTGAATGTCAAACTTCAGAGCAATGGTGTGTTTGCACATGAATTGTATGCACATGTAAAATAATTTCAGGCAAAACTCACTGTTGTCCAGACAAGCAAGTGAAAAAGGTGTTGTCACTTTTCTTTGTTGAAACAAGAAACCATTTTTGGTGAAATGACTGAAACGTACAAAGCCCAACAATCCAATTATATGCATTGACTGAAGAATTTGGATGGGGATTTCAAGATTTCAAGAACTTAGAGCCACAGTTCAATATTCTCAGTTCCCCTTTTAGTGCAGAAGCTGATACAGCCACAGAGGACATACAGTTGGAGCTGCTTGACTTACAAACAGGCCATGACCTGAAAGAGAAATTCAAGTCAGATGGTTTGCTGGATTTCTATGGATCTTTATCAGAAGAATCATTTCCTAACTTAAAAAAAAAACTTTGCAGCTAAACTTTTATCACTGTTTGGATCAACATATATTTGCGAACAAGCATTCTCTTGCTTGGAGATCAACAAATCTAAGAATATGTCTTTATTGTCGGACTGCAACTTGCATGCTGTCATGGGAATTTCAAGTAAACTTGCTCCAGATGTCAAGAATATTGTCAAAAATTGCAAGCAGTTACATACATCTCATTAGCCATCAACAATTGTAGTGACAATATAGTCGGTTTGTGTCTAAATTAAAGCCATTGATAGATAATAAATAAAAATTATTATAATACAAAATTGTAAAATCTTGTTAACAAATTAGTAAAAGTTTTTGTCCATATTATAAAATATAATGTATAAGTGTATAAGTAAAATAAAATTGCAATAATTAGTTATTTATACTGTTTAATAACCTATAAATAATTCATAATTACTTATTGTTATGGGTTGCTGTAAACAAAGTGGACATAATATATATGCGCCCCCCTCCCACCTAATAGCTTTGCATTTGTCAATGTGGCACTACGCACAAACAGTTTGCCCACTCCTGCTCTGGTATGTTCTTTGCTTTCTTTCTGTTAGTAATTTTGTTCAAAATTTCATCGGTTATCCATAATTGTTTTTTTCCCTTCTTATTTCTCTTCACTGGCAAGGTGGTGTTTGCAATCTTTATACTGGTATTTATACATTCCCATTTTGTATTAATTTTATCCTCAGTATTTTCGGGGTTATATTGTTCCATACTTCCAACGATTAGCCCATCATATCTATTTTATTTTACTTCAACCAGGTATATTTGACTGAAAGTAGTGTACATCAAAACGATATACTCGGAAACTTATCACATTACTGAGGCGGACAATAAGAGCATTGCTTTGCTGATCCGGCAGCTTGCAGCTTGTCTTATTCCAGATGTATTTTGATGTTACCTTACCTCTGCAGTAAACTAGGCAGACCGAGAGAGGGATCACACTGCATGGGCAACACATGGTTTCTACAATCCACTCCAGGATTTGTGTTGGAGATGTACAAATCAATCCCTGGTCCCCGCCATGTGTTGTGGTTATTTGCCTGTTTTATTGTGGTCATTTGCCTGTTTTAAAGCCAATATAACACACTATCGTCTGTCAAGACGGTCAGGTGGCAGTAGTACTCATTGGCACCTTGCCGTCTTGACAGACGATAGTTTGTGCTTTAAAAAGGCATAATAACTTTTACGTATGGCGGTAGCGAGTGTGACTGATAAGGCCAATTTGCGCTGTAAATGTCCGTTCACAGTGGGTGCATGTGAACACGTGGTCATTTCCACCATCATGCATCATCTTACGTCTCAAACGCTTGGTGTGTGACTTATCTGCAATAATTTTCTCCTTTGTCTTTATTCCATTTCTGATGTTTGCCGTCCATGCAACACGTTCAGCGGCGACTTCCTCCCATTGTGCATTATCAATGCCTGTATCAGTCATGTCCCGCTTACACACATCTTTGTATCGTAGTAGAGGCCGACCCTGTGATCTCTTACCCATATGTAATTCACCAAAAAAGATGTCCTTTGGTATTCTACCATCATCCATCCTCCTAAGATGTCATATCTTTCCAATACTTCAGTATTTGTGATTTTGTCTTGCCACTTAATACCAAGAATTCTTCGCAGACACCGCATATGAAAGCTGTTTAAATTGTTCTCTTGGTGTGAGTAAGTTGTCCAGGTTTCACTGCCATAGAGAAGAGTACTAAGGACACAGGCTTGATAGACAAGGACTTTTGTTTTGGCAGTAAGCTTCCTGTTCTCCCAGACTCTTTTTCTTAACCTGTTCATTGTTGTTGCTGCCTTACCAATCCTGATGTTGATTTCCTGATCTAGGGATAGTTTGCTATTTACCACTGATCCTAGATATGTAAAATGGTCTACTATCTCTAGTTCGGCGTCGTCAATAAAGATTGATGGTACCCCATGTGCACCTTGTGATATAATCTGTGTCTTCTTTTTGCTAATTGTTAAACCAAACTCAGAACAAGCATTGGAGAATGCAGATAGTAGACATTGCAATTCTTCCTCAGAGTGGGTCGTAACTGCAGCATCATCTGCAAAAAGCAACTCTCTGATCAGTACCCTCCTAATTTTGGTCTTAGCCTTCAATCTCTGAGCATTGTAAAGGCCGCCATCTGAGCGTGAGTGAATGTATATACCACCATCCTGATCACGAAAGGCATATTTCAGTAGAAGTGAAAAGTATATTCCAAAGAGGGTGGGAGCTAGTACACAACCTTGCTTAACTCCACTCTTGATTTCAAATTCTTCAGAAGTTGCACCATCAAACTTGATTAAACCCTTCATGCCTGTGTGGAACGATTCCACAATGGACAGAAGAGTTGGTGGGCAGCCAATCTTCTTTAGTGCCTTGAACAGACCCTCACGACTGACCAAATCAAATGCCTTTGTGAGGTCGATGAAGGCAATAAACAGTGGTTGATTCTGTTTTCTTGCATTTGTCGCAATGAGAATATCATATCAGTGGTAGACCGGTTCTGTCGAAAGCCACACTGTGATTCGGGGTAGACTTGATCTCCTAGGACTTGAAGTCTGCGCAGAACAATTCTGGCAAATACTTGTCCAACAATACACAGAAGTGAGATACCCCTATAGTTGTTGCAGTCGCTCCGATCGCCCTTGTTCTTGTACAGTGTTATGATGCTTGAATCTTTGAAATCCAAGTGGAAAATCCTGGACACATGGTTCTCACGTTCCAGGTTGCAAGTCGTAGCTTGGGGTTTCTATTGTTATTTTTGTTTGTACCTGGTGCATTGGTTTTACAGCCTGCGATTCAGATTTTGTCCTAGCCCCAAGCACCCATTGAAGCAGGCAGGCTGTGGCGGATCAGCACCCAATTGGCCGGGGGCTGCCCAGCTTGAGGCGGGCGGTAGCTGATCAGTGACACCTGTAGGTGTCTCCCACCGTCAGAGGCAACGCGTGGCGCCCCATGTCTACGCCAACTGACAAGGACTTATAACCCGTAACAGTTGCCTCTCGCTTTGATTCCGAGACACCAGTTAAGACCAGGGATGGAGTTATTGCCTCTCCATAGCACAAAGCCTGGGCTAAAATATAGAGATCATGTGTTCCCCATGCAGCATGATCCCTCTCTCGGCCTGCCTAGTTCACTCCAGAGGAAAGGTCTACATCTGGAACAGGACAAGCTGCAGAAGCTGCCGGATCAGCAAAGCAATGCTCTAACTGTCCGCCTGTCAGAGCTTCGATCCTAGACCAGCCGCCAACCAAGGCTTAGGGCCTGGTCTGCCCTGCTATGACATTTTGTCTTTAGCTTGCATTTCCTCGCACCAGGGTAAGGCTTGTACCCTCCCAATTGCGCTCTTCCGCCCGAAGCCGTTGGCACAATGTGGGGGTGTCGGGTTTGGTAAGCGCCGCCCAACGTTCGGCGCTAACAGAAACCAGGTAGTACCGTCTACTGTTATACGGTAGCTCAGTCATATCTGACTAAGACCTGACACATCAGTAGTACTACACACAACTAAATATCTTTGCCTCTAAAAAAACAAAACAAGTGAAATGGTGTAAACACATTTACAATGTAATATGAATATTTATTGGTTCTTTATTATATGAAAATAGATTCACAATATTGAACTAAAGAAACATAATCACATGAACATATCCATGAAACAACATGTTTTAATACAATTCAATTCTAGAGTTACTTCTAAATTTGGGTTTCAAGTAGTCACAGTTAGTTAGTCAGTTATTCGAGGTTCCAACTTCACGGCAACGGGTCGTCCCCATTATGCTCCGTTCCTGTGCCAGTGAATATCACACAAAATGCTCCCCACTGTCCAATGTGAAAAGTGGAACAGACAGGAGTCTCGGCAATCCAACAGCCCGCACAGGTACACTGTGCATAATTCCGCCGCCAGAATGCCAACACAAAAGTCCTCCACTGAAACCACAGTTCATCGTCGATGGAATCGGCAGTCACCAGAAAGACCTCATTGACCTGGGTTTTCTCACCTGGCTCTGTCTCTATCCGCAGGGCGACCCGCCGAAAGCGTCGCATAAAGCACGAACTCCGCAGCTCCAGCGCCGACTCCCAGGAGTCTCCTGAAATTTATTTCTTGAAATTATGTTGACTGTCCATACTTGTGTGGCACATGTTTTATGAAATTATATTGACTGTCTTACTTGTGTGGCAGTAATTTCATGAAATTATATTGACTTTCTATACTTTCCCTGGCGCCCATCTCATGAAATTGTGATGGTTATATTTGCTAGCTGGTAACCATTTCACGAGCGGCTGCCGGGCAACAGCAGTTAGCATGATTGTTTACCCTCCCCCGTGATCATGAGTGAGGATCTACTTTCAGGTGGGTGTGTACAATTGACTGGGTCCCCCAGCTGGACCAGGCCTACAACTGGTACCAGGGAATGACAAGGGAGGTAAACAAGGCTGACGTGATATTAACACATCCCCCCATCCAGTGCCTGCTGCATGTATGGAAGTATGGGGACAGCGCCTTATACCCAACACGCGTTATCTTCCATCTGACATGATATCTTCCATCTGACGTGATTTCTTCCATCTGATATGCCATCTTCCATTTGACATGATCTTTCCCATCTGACGGGATATCTGCCATCTGATATGTTATCTTCAATCTGACATGATATCTCCCATTTGCCATGATATCTCCCATCTGACATGATATCTCCCATTTGGCATGTTTTTTCCCATATGACCGGATATCTGCCATCTGACATGTTATCTCCTATCTGACATGATATCTGCCATCTGGCGTAATATCTTCCATCTGACATGATGTCTCCCATCTGACATGATATCTTCCATCTGACGTGATATCTCCCATCTGATATGTTATCTCCCATCTGATATGTTACCTTCGATCTGGCGTGATATCTCCCATCTGACATGCTATCTTCCATCTGACGTGATACTCCCATCTGACATGATATGATATCTCTCATCTGACATGTTATCTCCCATCTGACATGTTATCTCCCACCTGACATGTTATCTCCCATCTGACATGTTATCTCCCATCTGACATGTTATCTTCCATCTGACGTGATATCTCCCATCTGACATGATATGATATCTCCCATCTGACATGTTATCTCCCACATGACGTGATATCTCCCATCTGACACATCTGATGATATGTCAATTTTTCAGCATTTCCTTCTGTTACAATAAAAGTTAACGATCTTAGTTACGCAGGAAGGCCATTGGGCATATGGTGTCATACCCATATTACATAGATCATCCAGCATGGATGGATGATGGTCAGTATCAGCACCACCTTCTTTGCTTCCCAAGACTCTTTCAGTTTGTAAACATCCCCCTCGACATGAACTCGAACCCATGGTGGCAGACAACCGTGGTCATAAACTTTTTCTGTCAAGATTAGTGTGGTGATTTCCCTTTAATTTTCTGTCTTTTCGCTTCGTTTTTGACAGCGAAAAAATAAACATTTATATTTATTCACTTCATATGATATGTAACACTAGTGTACACCTGACGAGATAACGTGAAATATGCCAGACAGTAAATCGTGCAATGTATTGTTTGTGGCTTGTGAGGTTAAATTCACTAAGGAAATACATTGTTTTGAATTGTTCTTTCCGTGTTTTAAAATTGAAGCAATGTTTATTTTGAGTCAATATGATATTCAATGTTTCTTGCAAGTTTCTCGAGCCTTGACAACCTTAGCTTCAGCTCCTGAATGAGGACAGCATACGTGGCCTAGTCATCGTCCATGGTGAGTTGAGAGAAGAATCGACCTCACTGCACTTCTGGCATTCCTATAAGCGCTCCCCCCTCTTCTCCAACAATCCAGTACTAATGGTCGTCGGTTCTCCATTCCCGTTTCTTATTCTCTACATTCTCTCTTCGCTAACTGTTGAACTTGATGTCGAGCATAGATAAGGCCTTCCGTAGCTCCGGCGGAGGTTCTGAAATATATAGGAGTGAACCTCCACATGCTTAAGGTAACTGTCTACTGTAGCTTTCTCAAAGAACAAAGTTTGTAGGGAAGTACAGATCTCGCTCCTCTTAGCTTAGCCTTGTTGTTAGTGACGGACTGGTCACAGTGTCAGTTTGTGCAATATTACATGGACCATGTCGCGCTCTAATGATGTGGGCGCCCTAAAATATTTTACACATTGTGTTAAAAATGATAATATCCTTCAGTGCTGGCAAAACCACAGATAATAAATAGAACATTCACACCAACCCTATGCTACCAATATCAAACCAAATCACACTTGCGCACAGTCAACACTTGCGAGATGAGATGCTTGAGGAGAGCTGCCAACTATTTAAGACCGAGTAAGAAATGATGTTATCAGACAGACAGTGGAATTAACACATTATGCCACATATATTGAAAGACAAAAGATCAAATGGTTTGGCAGCACCATCAACTATCAGCACTGGATATACATCAAAGAAGATCTGCCTCAAAAGCAAAAGAACGCACGAAAAAAAAATGGATTGATAACATTAAAGACATTGTACAATTACTAGGAATGACACTATCCGGTGCCATCCATCGGACCATGGAAAGTCAAGTATTCCTCTGCTTGTCGGCAAAAGTCGAAGATGATGATTATGAGACACAGTCCGCCACTGTATGACGCAAAATTATGAAACTGTGCGTCTCTCCCTTCCCTAAGCAACAGCGCCGGTTATGATAATTAGTGTAATAAAGTGCCATTCATTCAGTAGCGTGTCCCTAGCGGAATCTCGCTCCCATAACAACCATCTGGAACATTTCTCCGTCATAAGCAAGATGTCCCATGTCCAACACACCCATCTGTAGATCATCCGCCACATCCTGCACCTATCTTATCTTTGGCCTTCCTCTTCCCAGGCATATACCCCTCCATTATTGTTCTCTCCAAACTTTCATGACGGTTCAAGTGGCCAACATATTTCAATTTTCTTTGTTTTATCGTCTTTAATAGCCAACCATCTTCAATATTCAGTTCTCGTCGTATGGATGCATTTGTTCTTTTCTGTATCCAAGATATTCTTATAACTCGTCGATAACGTTTACATTCAAATGGCATTTATGCGCTGTTCAGCTTGTTTAGTAAGTGTACAGGTCGCACAAGCGTATGTTGCAATGGGAAAGATCTTTGCTATTAAAAATTGCCATACAATGGTTAAAACAGCGACTTGCTTGTCAACTATCTCGCAAATAACAGTCCTTAACTGTTGTGTCAACACAACCGCGACATAACCGATAACTCAAACAACAACAACAACAACACGCGTATACTCCACATACACACTGACACGCCCCTCATATATTGTTACATCGTGTGCTACATGTTCAGTTTATGGTGCAGTTAGTACCTCCACGGCACCAACAACATCAATATAGTTCTTCAGGAATGTATACAAAACGGGTCAACCTGGCAGTGATATTTGAATTGTTTTGAATAAATGATACAATAAAACTGAGCGTATAGGATGGCCCACCCTTCTGCATCCGTAGCTAGTTTTCTCCCTTTCTGTCTTTGTAGATATCACCGTGGTGAACGTACCGAAACAGCGTCGCACATTTTACAAGGGCCAAAAGTGCAAAAAAGCACACAATTCACAAGGTAACCCAGTACAAGCAGTAAACGCCGCATTATATGCACACGGTAAAAGACGTTACGACCGAAAACAGAGTGGTTATGGTGGTCAGTCTAAGCCTATGTTTAGAAAGAAGATTAAGATAACAAGAAAGATTCTGCTGCGTAGGGAATGCACAGAATGGAAATACAGAAAACAGCTGCCCATCATCACTTCTTGTTGGGAGGTGATCAGAAGAGAAGGGGCCAGATTATAACATTCTAGACAGCATAAGATCCAACACCACCATACAAAATAAAACGTGTGTTAGTTCTAAAAAAAAAAAATACCACCTGCACTCATTTGTCATGTATGTTACATACAATGTCAAAACCTGCCAGGGTAGAACCCACACCTAGAGGACCGCATGGTCGAATGGATAATAGTGACGGCTCTTAAACTGGCGGGGGGGGGGGGGGGGGTGCTGTTGCCGACGTAGCGGGATTAACCCCTACACCGACCAGTCGGTTTAAAATTTTGACTTCTCGTCCTTGACTGTAAAAAAAAGGGGGGGGGGGGGTAAATTACAAGTATCTCAGAAGTCGGAGTGTGTTCGTCTGGCGGCAAGAAACATTGATAATTGGGAAAGCTAATTAATCCACATGCAAACAATCAGTCCAGAGCACAAGAAGTAGTAGCACGCGTATCAATGTTTTATAACACCGACTGTAAACTTGATATTCCTGCTATCATATCAATATTTTATAACACGGACTGTAAACTTGATATTCGTGCTACCATATCAATATTTTATAACACCGACTGTAAACTTCATATTCCTGCTATCATATCAATATTTTATAACACCGACTGTAAACTTGATATTCCTGCTATCATATCAATGTTTTATAACACCGACTGTAAACTTGATATTCCTGCTATCATATCAATATTTTATAACACGGACTGTAAACTTGATATTCGTGCTACCATATCAATATTTTATAACACCGACTGTAAACTTCATATTCCTGCTATCATATCAATATTTTATAACACCGACTGTAAACTTGATATTCCTGCTATCATATCAATGTTTTATAACACCGACTGTAAACTTGATATTCCTGCTTTCATATAAATATTTTATAACACGGACTGTAAACTTGATATTCCTGCTATCATATCAATATTTTATAACACCGACTGTAAACTTGATATTCCTGCTATCATATCAATGTTTTATAACACCGACTGTAAACTTGATATTCCTGCTATCATATAAATATTTTATAACACGGACTGTAAACTTGATATTCCTGCTATCATATCAATATTTTATAACACGGACTGTAAACTTGATGTTCCTGCTATCATATCAATATTTTATAACACGGACTGTAAACTTGATATTCCTGCTATCATATCAATATTTTATAACACGGACTGTAAACTTGATATTCCTGCTATCATATCAATATTTTATAACACGGACTGTAAACTTGATATTCCTGCTATCATATCAATATTTTATAACACCGACTGTAAACTTGATATTCCTGCTATCATATCAATATTTTATACCACGGACTGTAAACTTGATATTCCTGCTACCATATCAATATTTTATAACACAGAGTGTAAACTTGATATTCCTGCTATCATATCAATATTTTATAACACGGACTGTAAACTTGATATTCGTGCTACCATATCAATATTTTATAACACAGACTGTAAACTTGATATTCGTGCTACCATATCAATATTTTATAACACGGACTGTAAACTTGATATTCGTGCTACCATATCAATGTTTTATAACACAGACTGTAAACTTGATATTCGTGCTACCATATCAATATTTTATAACACAGACTGTAAACTTGATATTCGTGCTACCCTATCAATGTTTTATAACACGGACTGTAAACTTGATATTCGTGCTATCATATCAATATTTTATAACACGGACGGTAAACTTGATATTCCTGCTACCAAATCAATGTTTTATAACACCGACTGTAAACTTGATATTCCTGCTATCATATCAATATTTTATAACACGGACTGTAAACTTGATATTCCTGCTACCATATCAATATTTTATAAGACGGACTGTAAACTTGATATTCGTGCTACCATATCAATGTTTTATAACACGGACTGTAAACTTGATATTCCTGCTATCATATCTATGTTTTATAACACCGACTGTAAACTTGATATTCCTGCTATCATATCAATGTTTTATAACACCGACTGTAAACTTGATATTCCTGCTATCATATCAATATTTTATAACACGGACTGTAAACTTGATATTCCTGCTATCATATCAATATTTTATAACACGGACTGTAAACTTGATATTCCTGCTACCATATCAATATTTTATAACACGGACTGTAAATTTGATATTCGTGCTACTATATCAATATTTTATAACACGGACTGTAAATTTGATATTCATGCTATCATATCAATGTTTCCCCTCTGCCGTGCGTCCACCTTGACGAGGTAGAGGGGCTTGCGCGTTCCAATGACCCCAAGAGCTATGCCGACGGTAGCACTGCTACTGGTAGGGTCACCCATGTCGGACAGGTCAAGGGAGAGGGACCAGACGAAGTGACGCACAAACCTGCTGCCTTGTAGGTAGACTGGGGACAGTCAAAGGCTAGGGAAAGCATCCCGTAAAGTGCTTGTCGAAATCGGATGTACTGAGCCACAAGCTTGACAAAGAAGTGCAACGTAACTTTATCATTTCATGATGCCACAGATGAAAATTAATCGTTATGGTGCTAATCCCGTGAAGTCCCATCAGGCGGTGATAGTGCCGGGCCCCCTGCCTCGAGGGGGTCCACCCATGACTACTGGTGGTCACCTTCCCCTGTGCTGTGGAGTCAAGGCACAGAGGAGTAGGTTAAGAGCTATTGACCAAATACCAAGGACACTCAACATACTACAGTGGAATGCCGAAGGAGTTTATAACAAGAAAGAATCCCTCACACAGCGTCTTCATAAAGATAGAATAGATGTGGCATGCATTCAAGAGACACACCTCAATGCCAATCGCAAATTTTCAGTCAGAGGATATCAGGCCACACGTTTCGACCGCGAAGGACATAAAGGAGGAGTTCTAATACTTACACGAAATACAATACCTTGCAGCGAAGTATCTGTGATCTCTGACAACCAAACAGAAATTATAGGTGTTGATATAATGATAAAGGACGTGAAAATAAGAATCTACAATCTGTATAGCCCAGCAGATAAGGACCTTACACTCTCAAACATGAAAATAACTGACACAAACTGCATTATTGTCGGAGACTTTAATAGCCGTTCAGAAAGATGGGGATACCCAGATACTGACAAAAGAGGAGATGAATTGGAGGACTGGGAAATAGACTCAAATCTCCATCTACTCAACAAAGCGGATGACACACCGAGCTTCTACTCCAGAAGATGGCTTACCACTTCTACTCCAGACTTAGCTTTCTGCACAGGAGACATCCTCCACAAAATCGATCGCCATGTGCTGGACCAATTAGCAGGTAGTGACCACAGACCAATCAAGCTTGTAATGAATATGGAGTATGTTCCACAGGAGCAAAAGCCCTTGCCCCGCTGGAATTACAAACGAGCAGATTGGGACAGATTTGCCATACTAACAGACAAATATTGTGAAAACATAAATACACGATATGGCAACATAAAGCAAATGGTGGAAAGTCTAAACAGAGCGATAATACAGGCAGCCACTGAGTCCATTCCTAGAGGGGCGAGGAAAAATTACAAACCATACTGGACTGAAGAACTACAAAGTTTGGAGGACAAAGTTGAAGATGCCAGGAAGACAGCAGAGAGAGAACAAACAATTGAAGCGAATATATCTCTCAAAGCCATCTCAGCAAAATATAAAAGAACAGTAAATCAAACAACAAGAGATTGTTGGAGGGAAAAAACAGAAAACCTGAATTTTGACAGGGATGGAAACAAACTATGGAAACTCGTGAAAGCCATGAACAATGAAGGACCTAGAAACAAACAAATAACAATTAAACAAGGAAATGCCTTGCTTACAGGAAAAAAGGCTGCAAATGCACTAATGGAACACTATGCAAATGCAAACCACATTGATATTACAACCGAACAGAAGAAAGCAATCAAAGACAAACAGATACATCATAGAAATACAGAGACAGCAGCAGAATATATGATGGCAAATCTAACAATGGAAGAAATGGAACAGGCAATGAATACCCTAAAAAAGAAGAAATCACCAGGAAAGGATGGAATCACAAATGAAATGCTAATAGGACTAGGCAACAAGGCAAAGAAGAAACTACTAGCAGTCCTAAATAACAGCTGGAAGAGAGGAATAGTCCCACAGGTATGGAAGGAAGCTATACTAATACCAGTCCCAAAGAAAGGAAAAGACCTGGAAGAACCAAATGGCTATCGACCTATCAGTCTACTTAGTTGTGTAGGAAAATTAATGGAACGCATTATCAATGGCAGGCTAACATGGCATCTGGAAGAAAACAAACTCTTAACACCACACCAAGCAGGATTCAGAAAGTACAGATCCACTGAAGATCAAATAACCTATATAGCTCAGGAAATAGAGGATGCCTTCCAAGAGAAAAAGCACACACTAGCAGTCTGGATAGATTTAGAAAAAGCATTTGATAAAGTATGGAAGGAAGGACTGAAAGTAAAACTGCAAAACATGCATGTTTGTGGAAAAATGTATAAATGGATCAGCCACTACCTTGAGAACAGAACTGCCAGGACAAAAGTACAAGGACAAACAAGCAAAATGATGCTGCTGGAGCAAGGTGTCCCCCAAGGAGGAGTTCTTTCACCAACATTATTCCTAGCATATATAAATGACATCACAGAAAATTTTCCAGCCAGAGTACACACATCCTCCTTTGCAGATGACCTAGCCATATGGACATCTGTAGAATATATTAGTACAGCTAACAGCAGAATACAGCAAGCCTTATTAGCACTAGAGGACTGGTCAAAATCATGGCTAGTGAAGATAAGTGAGGAGAAAACAACATGCACAGTGTTCTCCCTCTCAAATAAAACTCAGCAACCTAAGCTGGTATTGAATGGAAAAATATTGCGCCATGAAGAAAATCCAAACTATCTAGGAGTCACCTTTGATCGTCGCCTGACATGGAAGACACAGGTTGAGAAAAATCGAACAAGAGCAAGGCAGAGAATGGCAATCATGAAAAAGCTTGCTGGTACAACGTGGGGAGCAGATGAGAAAGTTCTCAAGAAGTTATATACTGGACGGGTGAGGCCAGTACTGGAATATGGCATTGCAGCTTGGGCAACAGCAGCTAAGTCAAACTTTAACAAAATAAGTAGAGTCCAAAACCAAGGAATGCGAATCATAACTGGAAGCCTGAAGACAACGCCTATTAATGAACTAGAAAAGATCACTTGTTTACAACCAATGCAGGATAGAAGAGATAGCAGAGCCCAGCAACAAGCAGAAAAATTTAGAAGATTGACAGACCACCCTATGTACAACAGATTTAATGGTTTTGGAAAGGGAAGACTGAAGCGTAGCAACTTTGTAGAAACTGCAAAACGAAGGATTAGGGCAGATCCTATACTTAACATATCAACAGTCAAGCCCATACACAATGCACACAAGTTCCCAGCTTGGAGACAGCAGCAACTGCCTGAGATGATAGAAAACATTCCTGGTATTGAGAAAAAGAACACTCAGCATGAAACCGAAAGAAGAGAAATAACCCTAAACTACATAAAAGAACATTACCCAAGCAGGAATTGGACCCATGCATATACAGATGGATCAGCCAAAAATTCAATAGAGAATGGAGGAGGAGGAATTCTCCTAAATTTAAAAAATGGAGTGAAAAAAACACACTCAATGGCAACTGGAAAATTTTCAAGTAACTTCAAAGCGGAGGTAGAGGCTTTGAAAACTGCAGCAGAAATGCTCCTGATGGAGGAAAATAAAGAGAAGCAAATAGCTATCTTCACAGATGCAAAGTCAGCTGTCTCAATACTGAAGAGCAATAACAGCACAGAACTAACTGACCTAAGAGCAGCACTCCATGGTCTATGCCAGAAATCCAAAAAAGTTGTAATACAGTGGATCCCATCACATTGCAGTATACCTGGAAACGAAGAGGCTGACAGACTGGCAAAAGAGGGGGGACGACTACCACAGCCTGACATAGACATAACCTATAATGAGGTAAAGAGGTTGATAAAAAGCACTTATAGAACCAAATGGGAATCAGAGCATCCAGGCCATCAGAAGGATGATGCATATTACAAACTCGACCGAAGAGAACAAGTAGCAATCTTCAGACTCCGCACAGGACATAACAGGCTGAAATACCACTTGTTCAATAAACTAAAGATAGGAGATACCGATGAATGTAATTGTAGAACTGGAAAAATGACAGCAAAACATTTGCTGCAGGATTGCCCAACGTATGCAGAACAGAGAAAGATATTTTGGCCCACACCTGCTTCATTTGAGGACAAGCTCTATGGAGATATCAACAAGCTAAAGTTGACCACAGCTTACTTTAACTACATACAGGTTGACATTTAAAGGTGCATGAAGACCCAGAGGCATGAAATGGAATATTGCTTGGATAGCAAATCCATTATGTGGAAAGTCCAAATCGAAAGCTCGCTGTGTGGGCTTCATAAGAGGTGGAAAAGTGTCTTAGTGGCACAAAATGGAATATTGCTTGGATAGCAAATCCATTACGTGGAAAGTCCTAATCAAAAGCCCATTGTGTGGGCTTCATAAAAGGTGGAAAAGTGTCCTAGTGGCATGAAATGGAATATTGCTTGGATAGCAAATCCATTACGTGGAAAGTCCGAATCAAAAGCCCACTGTGTGGGCTTCACAAAAGGTGGAAAAGTGTCCTAGTGGCACAAAATGGAATATTGCTTGGATAGCAAATCCATTACGTGGAAAGTCCGAATCAAAAGCCCACTGTGTGGGCTTCATAAAAGGTGGAAAAGTGTCCTAGTGGCACAAAATGGAATATTGCTTGGATAGCAAATCCATTACGTGGAAAGTCCGAATCGAAAGCTCACTGTGTGGATGTCATCTGCAGACTGCATACTTCTGGTTTCCGGAAGAACAGCCTATGGTGAACGGAAGGCCCAATATACGGAAGTGAGGCTAAGCAGCCATGTGCAGGACGTGACGATTCCTTGGGTGAGCCCAGTACCAGAGCGCTATGTATCGGCTCTGCAAGTATGGAAGCCTCCTTGGATGGCGGGGAATGCCCATGGTCTGCCCCTGCCTTCCCTTGAGGGCTAACCAGGATCTGTGGCTGTTCTATATGGACCAGCTGGGATGGGGGATAACACCATAACAGTGAGAGTCAAACGTCCGAAGAAACCCCCGGGAAGGTTAACCCGGTCAACAAATGCCCGCAGAAGTCGGATGTGTCGGCCTAACGGCGCAAGAACGCAGCTCTGCTGTAAACAGGCACAACGCAATCACATCCGAAAAAAACAAAACGGATGAACGAAGAAGAAGAAGAATATCAATGTTTTATAACACCGACTGTAAATTTGATATTCGTGCTACCATATCAATGTTTTATAACACGGACTGTAAGCTTGATATTCCAAATACTATATACATGTTTCATTCATCTCATCCCATCAGGTTCCTCTTGTACCTAACGGTGTGCGAGGTGAAGCATAAACAGCGGGAGAGTGCCCGTTTATGGGCTTCATATATCGAGGTCCCCACGACCTCTGTAATTCCCTCTATCCATCATTTACGTGGCCGGCCTCATCCTCTGATTCCTCCTTGTCTGTACATCAGTGCATGTTGAGGTATACTGTTAGTGGTAATCTAATTATATGGCCAAATAATTTAACTTGCTGTTTTCTGATAAAATCTATCGCTGCAATAACCCCAACTTTAGTCTTGATTTCATCATTTCTGATTTTCTCTTTTCTTGATACGTTGAATATTCTTCTCAGAAATCTCATTTCTGTTGTTGAGATTTTTCTTTTCTCATTTTCTGTCATTGTCCGGGTTTGGCATTGGTAGCATAGAGTTGGTAGGGAGATCGTGTTGTATAGTCCTTTCTTAGTGGCAATTGATACAGTTTTGTTCTTTAGTATTGGTGCTATTTGTCCAGTGAGTTGGTTTGCCTTACTGCATCTATTTTCGATCTCATCTATTAATTTGCCATTTGATGATATTATACTTCCTAGGTACTTAAATCTCTTTACTTGATTCAGGGGACGTTTCACTGCCTACCTTTAAACCTGGTGTTCCTACTCCTATATTGATATTTCTACCACTATATAACTGTCTAATTATGTGCCTTTACACGTGATATTCCTGTTTTATATATCAATGTTTAATTGCATGACTTAAAGCCTGTGTTCCTAACACTGTATCAATGTCCCATCCCATTACTTTCAGCTTGATATTTCTATTACTATATCAATGTCTAATTGCATATCTTTAAACTTGATTTTCTAAATATTATTTCAATAACTACTAGAATTCACTTTACTGTCCTTCTAATTATATGATGTCTGACTTTACTGTCTTACTACTGTTTTTTCCCCCGCATATCCTTTACAGGACACTGCAGTCAACACCAGCATTTTTCAACTGCTGTTGATGTCTTGGCAAGTTTTACGTTCAGTAGTTTGCCATTGCTTTCTGAACGACCGGTTCACATATACCTCCGTAAGTAACTAGCGCGACGCGATCCACTGCCGAATCTTGCGCAGCTGTGTTTCGTACGTGAGTATACGGGATTACGAACAGCGTCGTTAACCCCTTCGCCAGGGAGACCGGCCTTACTACTGTATTAGCTTATTATTATATGATTGCTCACTTTATTGTCTTACAACTATTTCAACTTCTATAATTATATGATTGCTCGCTTGTTTGTCTTACAACTATTTCAACTTCTATAATTATATGATTGCTCGCTTGTTTGTCTTACAACTATTTCAACTTCTATAATTATATGATTGCTCGCTTGTTTGTCTTACAACTATTTCAACTTCTATAATTATATGATTGCTCGCTTGTTTCTCTTACAACTATTTCAACTTCTATAATTATATGATTGCTCGCTTGTTTGTCTTACTACCATGTTAGCTTCTAATTATATGATTGCTCATATTATAGTCTTACTACTATTTTAGCCTCTAATGATACAATTGCTCACTTTAATGTCTTACTACTATTTTAGCTTCTAATGATACAATTGCTCACTTTAATGTCTTACTACTATTTAAGTTTCTAATTATATGATTTCGCTCAGTATTGTCCTACAACATCTGTTTCCAACAACACTTGTGTTCGCTTCATTGTGCTACTATTAGTTCTACCTGTAATTACGTCAACAATTGTTTGATAGTCCTGCTACTATTTCTATCGTTAATTACAAGATTGTTGGCACGATTTTCTACCATTGTCTATCTTTAATTAGATGCAATTTACTTGATCTGTCCCCACCATTTGAATCTATAATTTCACGACTGTTCACATAATATTCTTGCTACAATTGCTATCTTTACTTACACGAAGAATATTCATATCTCTAGTTATATGGCTGTTCATATGATGAAACTGACATTACCGCCTATAGTACCTTGCGGTGTTGGGATCTTCAGCCTGAAGAATTAAGGCCTGCTGGCTAGTGCAGTCGCCGCGAACTGTGCAGAATAGAGGTTTCTCTCTCTCTCTCTCTCTCTCTCTCTCTCTCTCTCTCTCTCTCTCTCTCTCTCTCTCTCTCTCTCTCTCTCCCCCCCCCCCCCGACCAAAAACAAAAATCCTTCATTTACCGAAGATTCGAACCTATGGCTTCCGAATGGGAGCCCATTGTTCTAGCCCCTCTCCCAATAGCTCCACCAATATTTCTGTTTCTGCATAAACCATTGTACAATGACATTTCTGTCTCTGGGTAAACCAATGTTCACATGATATTTCTGTCTCTGAGTAATCATATTTTCACATGATATTTCTGTCACTGAGTAAGCCAATGTTCACTTGATATTTCTGTCAGTATTTCCAATTCTAAATTATTGTTCACTCAATATTCCTAGCATTATTTCTATCTCTAATTACACTACACGAATTTTCATACGATAATCCCATTAGTCACTTTCTCCGTAATCCCGTTTATCACACAGAGTCTCGTAGCGGGCGAGAGCTGGAAGCGGTTCTACCCCCGCTGGTGACTTGCGGGATAACTGAGCCGGCCGCTCAGAAAGCAATGGCAAACTACTGAGCGTAATCTTGCCAAGAGATCAACAGACAGCTGAAAGATGCTGCTGTTGACAGCGGTGTACTGTAAAGGATATGCGAATTTAAAAAAAAAATCCCATTAGTGGCCCAAAGTTGTTAGACAGGGATGTGTATTATAACCTATTCTGTTTAGTTTGTACAGCGAAATAATAATGAGATCCACAGAAGACATGCCAGAAATAGTGGTTGGGGGATATAATGTAAACAACCCACGTTATACCATGACGCGGTTTTGGCCGCTGAAAATGTAACGCAAACATAAGAAATGACAAATATCGTTGCAACAGAAAGTCAGAACAAAGGACTTAAACTGAATAACAGAAAAATTGAAGTAATGGTTATTACACAGAAAAAGTGTATACCCAAATGCAACATCAAAGTGAAGGGAGTAAATATGAAACAAGTCAATATATTTAAGCATTTGGGTACCTTAATAGCAGCAGATGGAAGGTGTATTAAGGAAGTTACATGTAGAATAGCACAAACAAAGCTAGCATTTCACAACATGAAGAATTTAGTCTGCAATTTTTCTTTGTGAATTGAGGTGAGAAAATAAGTTCTTAAAAGCTATATTGAGTTAATTCTGATGTACGGAAGAAACTCATGGACAGTTAAGAGACAAGTGAGGAATTATGTGTAAGCTGCGGAGATGTTGTGTGGCTTTATAGAAGAATGATAAGACACCGTGGACGGATAGAAAGAGCAATGAAAATATCTCGAAAGAAGTTACCTCGCACAGAAAACTGGTTACTTGCATCAGAAGAATACCGTCCACATTGTTTGGACATGTCATGAGAACGGGAAAGCTGTAGTATGTCTTCACAACGGGAAGGCTGTAGTATGTCTTCACAACGGGAAGGTTAGAGGGGAAGGGAGGAAGGGGAAGCCCAACAGAGAAAATTCTGGACAGTTTGACGTAATGGCATGGAGGAACGCCGGTATCAGAAATGATTGCAGCACAAGAGACAGAAGACTGGACCGACATGATCACCAACGTCACACGGCATGGATTATAATATGATAAATCCCATCATCATCTCTGTCTCTAATTAAACCACTTTTCACTAAATATTGCTGCCACTGTTTGTATCTCTAATGACTTGACTGTTCACATCCTACTCCAACATCTACAGAGTGTTTGTAAAGTCTCGCTACACTTCGTATGTAGAACAAATTTGAAAAATGAAGTACATGACGTCATAAAAATTGTGCTCCACAGTCCATCGTGAAGCAATATACATCGAATGGTTGTCGTCTACTGGAGTAATTCTTTACACTCCAAGCAGAATGGTGTTATCAACCTAAGAAAGAATTGTTTCGGTTGAACAAGTGTTTCGAAATGGCGGTCGATACACACGGAAATGACAACAGACACGTTGCGGAAGGTATTTGACAATATGAAGAGACGTGTACAGTCATGTCTTGAAGTCTGTGGTGGACATTTCCAACACCTGTTATAATGAATACTTCATTATTACTTTCCAGCTTCCTCAAACAGCGTTATACCATAGCAGTAACTATTGTAACTAATTTAATGAATTTTTTTAGCACATGTTTTGATGACGTCATGTAGTTCATTTTCCAAATCCGACAAGATACACTATCAAATAAATAAGTATAATGTACACTTCCGTTCACTGAGCATTGAAATTGCAGAAGCTATACACAACAAAGCAAATAACACGATGATTCTAGTATGGCGATATATCGTCCTTCTGTCTAAATGGTAGGTCACATTTGGCGATGTATTATCCATTGGCTTGAATCAGCTAAACCACTTTTCACTAAATATTGCTGCCGTCGTTTGTATCTCTAATGACACGACTCTTCAGATAATATTCCAACACATCTACACGAATGTTGACATGCTATTCCTGTCAGTATTTCCATTTATAATTAAATTACCTTTAACTCAATATACCTACGTCTATATCCACCTATAATTACATAACAATTCACGTGGCATGTTTATAAATATTTCTGTCCCTAGTTACAAGAATGTTCACTATCTATGTGACCTCATAGCTGCCATATTTACATTGATTTAGTGAAACCTCTGCCTGACAACACACTAATATAGATTTAATATAATTATTCTCTAGCAATTGTCCAATTCGCTGCGTTTGTTTTCGCTCATTGATAAGCCTTCGCTCTGTATGATTTCCCCCCACATAAAACAAGTTAGATATTTCATTGTATGCAAACAACTCTGAGCGCAAATCCAGAAACACAGAGCACAGATGTAAGTACCGGGTTTCTTAGGCACTCGTGCAGAATATCTAACCTGCACGTGTCATCATTTCGCCGAGAAATTTGGGTTGTGTCCTTGCGTATGTCGAACCACATCCACGGTACATTCCTGTTGGTACGGCGGCGGGGCGGCGTAGGGTGGCGGCATTTGGTTGAGCGAAGGATAAGGTCCGTATTGGGAGCGTGTGTACATGTGGGTTGTTGAGTTTGCTGCCCAGAGTCTCTCTTCTATATCCACGGGAGGAGCTGAAACAGACATTATAGTCATTAGTATTCCTTACTCTCGTATACTTATGTGTAGAGTAGAGTAGAGTAGAGTAGAGTAGAGTAGAGTAGAGTAGAGTAGAGTAGAGTAGAGTAGAGTAGAGTAGAGTAGAGTAGAGTAGATAAGGTAAAGTAAAGTAAAGTATAGTAAAGTAAAGTAAAGTAAAGTAAAGTAAAGTAAAGTAAAGTAAAGCAAGTAGAGTAGAGTAGAGTACAGTAGATAAAGTAAAGCAAAGTAAGTAAAGAAAAATAAAGTAAAGTTAAGCTAAGTAAAGTAAGTTAGTAAAGTAAAGAAAAGTAAGTAAATTAAAGTGAAGTAGCGTAAGTAAAGTAATTAAAGAAAATTAAGAAAAGTAAAGTAAGTAAAGTAGAGTATGTAAAGAAAAGTGAGAAAACTAAAGTGAGTAAAGTAAAGTAAGACAAAGCAGGGTATAGTAGAGTAAATAAAGTAAAACAAAGTAAAGTAAAGTAAAGTATAGTAAAGAAAAGAAAAGTAAAGTAAAGTAAAGAAAAGTAAAGTAAAGTAAAGTAAGTAAAGTAAAGTAAAGTAAAGTAAAGTAAAGTAAAGAAAAGTTAACAATGTAAAGTGAGTAAAGTAGAGTGAGTAAAGTGAGAAAACTAAAGTAAAGTAAAGTAAAGTAAAGTAAAGTAAAGTAAAGTAAAGTATAGTAGAGTATAGTAGAGTAGAGTATAGTAGAGTAGAGTTGAGTAGAGTTGAGTAGAGTAGAGTTGAGTAGAGTAGAGTAGAGTAGAGTAGAGTAGAGTAGAGTAGAGTAGAGTAGAGTAGAGTAGAGTAGAGTAGAGTAGAGTAAAGTAAGTAAAGAAAAGTAAGTAAAGTGAAGTAGCGTAAGTAAAGTAAAGTAAAGTAAGCAAAGTAAAGTAAGTAACGAAAAGTAAGAAAGTTAAAGTGAGTAAAGTAGAGTAAGTAAAGAAAAGTGAGAAAAGTAAAATAAAGTAAAGTAAAGTAATGTAAAGTAAAGTATAATATTATATCGTCAAATGTGACCTCCCATTTAGATAGAAGGACGATATATCGCCATACTAGGATGACTGTGGTTTTTGTTTTGCTTCGCGTTATCTTCCAAATAAATAAGTAAACCGAATAAATCAATTTGATCATTGCTCGCTGGACTTTAGGTGCCTGGTGTGCCGTGCCAGATCAAGAAGACCTGATCATTCGAGACCACATAGATTGACGGATGTCAGTTGCGGCGATGGGCAAACTTTGAGCAATGGTATGCGATGGGCGACGTTGTGATATTCTGGTATAATGGTTTGGGCGCATCTGATGTGAGGCGTGGTCAAGTGGTTGCACGCCCTCCTCACCTGCCAGTGATCCGGGGGTTCGATCCCGGGTCCAGTCAGGGATATGCACTATTGATAAGCTCAATTGAGAGCGAAACTCGAGTCTAGTGCTTCCAATCTGACGTGGACAAGGCTTAAGGTTCGTGCCGGAATAAGATCAGCGTTACCAGCGGTGGGTTGTGCTCAGTCTTCAACTGTTCATTTCATTGTGCACTATGTTTGACCCAAACTTATTGTTTGTTTGGCACTGAATCAGTGAATGATGCACAGAGTTGTAGATCACACATCATGTAACACATTGGGAGCTTGTTGCTAGAAGAAGACAATGATGATGATGCCAAAGATAATGAAGAAGAAAATGGTAATGATGAAAAAGATAATGAAGAAGATTATGACGATGATGATGACGACGACGATAATGAAGAAAACGACAATGATGATGACAAATATAACGAAGAAGACAATGATGATGATGACAACGATAATGAAGAAAGGGGGGCTGCGTGGTCTCGAGGTATGGTGTCCGCCTCGAATGCTGGAGGTCCCGGGTCAAGCCCCGGTGATGCCGGGATTTTTTCCCGTGGACTTCTAGTAATAAAATTCCCCTCGTCTCTGGGTAGTGAGATCGGACGTCCGAGGGTTTTGTTGCGCACGTAAAAAAATTCCTTGGCAGTTGGAAATAGAAAAAGAGTAGCCTAACGGCGCTGCCCAGGCAAAATTTCTAGTTAATAATCTACCCAAAGTATTTCAGGATCCTCACCGGTGCAACGAGTTCGTGCACTGAGCTGAGTTTCTCCAGACTCAGGTTTGAGTTAGGAGGAAAACGGAGCACTTATGGGTTTCACCCGTGTGCCGTGATGTTGATCCATCGACTAAACTAAACTAAACTAAACTAATGAAGAAAACGACAATGATGATGACAAAGATAATGAAGACGACGATAATGATGATGACAAAGATAATGATGAAGATGACGATAATAACAACAATAATGGAGAAGACGACGATAATAACAACGATAATGAATAAGACAATGATGGTGACGCCAAAGATAATGAAGAAGTATATGACGATGATGATGACGACGACAATGATGATGATGACAACAATAATGAAGAAGACGACAATGATGATGGCAAAGATAATGAAGAAAACGACAATGATGATGACAAAGATAATTAAGAAAACGACAATGATGATGGCAAAGATAACGAAGAAGACGACGATGATAACAACAATAATGAAGAAGATGGCATAATAACAACAATAATGAAGAGGACACTGATGCCGACCATGGTGGCATCGATAATGAAGAAGACGATACTGATGACGATAAAGATAATGCAGACGACAACGATGATAACAACAATAATTAAACAGACGACTATAAAAACAACGATAATGAAGAAGACGTTATGACAACAGCAATAATGAAGACGATGACAATGATGATTACAAAGTTAATTTTAAAAAAAGATAACAATGACGACAAGGATAATGAAGAAGACGACAAGCATTCCGAAACACCGGCGACTCACCTGAAGGCTGGACCAGGCCTCCATTCTCCTGTAGAGGTATCTGATTGATGTGCACGGTCTTCACCTTAAAACTACTTCTGCGTCTGCAGCAGCAGCAGTAGAGGAACAGCAAAAACAGGATCGAGGTCAGGATAACTACCCCGAGTATCACCGCCACAAACACCCCGATAGAAGCAAACAGCACTCCTTTCTCTGTGATG
>JACEFZ010000057.1:0-7500 GCA_014155875.1 Cepaea nemoralis | reverse complement strand
CTCATATAATGTAATGACAACTCATAATGTAATGACAAATCATATAATGTCAATGACAAACTCATATATGTGAATGACAAACTCATATAATTTAATGACAAACTCATATATGGAATGACAAACTCATATAATGTCAATGACAAACTCATATAATGTGAATGACAAACTCATAAATGTAATGACAAACTCATAAGTAATGACAAACTCATATAATGTAATGACAAACTCATATAATGTCAATGACAAACTCATATAATGTGAATGACAAACTCATATAATGTCAATGACAAACTCATATAAGTGAATGACAAACTCATATAATGTCAATGACAAACTCATATAATGTGAATGACAAACTCATATAATGTGAATGAAAACAAATCAATATAATGTGAATGACAAACTCATATAATGTCAATGACAAACTCATATAATGTGAATGACAAACTCATATAATGTCAATGACAAACTCATATAATGTGAATGACAAACTCATATAATGTCAATGACAAACTCATATAATATCAATGACAAACTCATATAATGTGAATGACAAACTCATATAATCTTAATGACAAACTCATATAATGTGAATGACAAACTCATATAATGTGAATGACAAACTCATATAATGTGAATGACAAACTCATATAATGTGAATGACAAACTCATATAATGTGAATGACAAACTCATATAATGTCAATGACAAACTCATATAATGTGAATGACAAACTCATATAATGTCAATGACAAACTCATATAATGTCAATGACAAACTCATATAATGTGAATGACAAACTCATATAATGTCAATGACAAACTCATATAATGTCAATGACAAACTCATATAATGTGAATGACAAACTCATATAATCTTAATGACAAACTCATATAATGTGAATGACAAACTCATATAATGTCAATGACAAACTCATATAATGTGAATGACAAACTCATATAATGTGAATGACAAACTCATATAATGTCAATGACAAACTCATATAATGTGAATGACAAACTCATATAATGTCAATGACAAACTCATATAATGTCAATGACAAACTCATATAATGTGAATGACAAACTCATATAATGTGAATGACAAACTCATATAATGTCAATGACAAACTCATATAATGTGAATGACAAACTCATATAATCTTAATGACAAACTCATATAATGTGAATGACAAACTCATATAATGTGAATGACAAACTCATATAATGTGAATGACAAACTCATATAATGTGAATGACAAACTCATATAATGTGAATGACAAACTCATATAATGTGAATGACAAACTCATATAATGTCAATGACAAACTCATATAATGTGAATGACAACTCATATAATGTGAATGACAAACTCATATAATGTCAATGACAAACTCATATAATGTGAATGACAAACTCATATAATGTGAATGACAAACTCATATAATGTCAATGACAAACTCATATAATGTGAATGACAAACTCATATAATGTCAATGACAAACTCATATAATGTCAATGACAAACTCATATAATGTGAATGACAAACTCATATAATGTCAATGACAAACTCATATAATGTCAATGACAAACTCATATAATGTCAATGACAAACTCATATAATGTGAATGACAAACTCATATAATGTCAATGACAAACTCATATAATGTGAATGACAAACTCATATAATGTCAATGACAAACTCATATAATGTCAATGACAAACTCATATAATGTGAATGACAAACTCATATAATGTCAATGACAAACTCATATAATGTCAATGACAAACTCATATAATGTCAATGACAAACTCATATAATGTGAATGACAAACTCATATAAGTGTGGATTGGTAAATACAAGGCCGAGCATTGGTGTTGGAGGACATGAGTTTAAACGTGAGGGGATCGACTTCTTTGACCCGGGTGTTATCGTATATGGCTCGGTCTCTTTCCATAGGGCGCGTAGAACACGAGCTCCGTAGCTCCAGCTAGACGTGAAGTGAATTTTCTAATGGGCTGAAAGATGTCACCCTCTAAAAGTACTGGAGAGTTTTGGCCATCATTTACCATAATTTTAGGAAGGTATAATCCCATCTGCATCTCCCAGTGGTAAAGAATGGTGTGGCAAACGCAGCCCTGGAGACCGAGTATCCACCGGGATAAGTAGACAATTCTGCGGCTGAGCAGAGCAGGGCACTCACTTGTCCTGACAGCCGGAAATGGCGATCAAAGTCAGAGGTAAAAGACCACCATGTGGATGTGGAAGGTAAGGGAAAACCGCCACATTATCTTCCCAAGATTTCATGACAAGTCACATATCAGAGGCAGTGAACGACGTTAATGGCTGTCTTAGGACATCCTCGTCCGGTAGGGACAGTCATTTAGCCATAAATGATGCTCGGTTGATTGAGACGGTGGCATGGAGATCAATAGAAGAGTTGATCCAGAACACCAAAGACCGAGATCTGTGGAGAGACATGAACGCCTACGCCAGCTGGCATGGCACTTGACGATGATAATAATGGTGGTGATGATGATGATGATGATGATCATGATGATGATCATGAAGATGATGAAATATATCAGCATATGGATAGTGGGTAGTTGGATGTGTGGATTGTTAGGCAAACCCACTGATGAACAGTTGAAGGCATAGATGATTGGACAGGTAAACAGGAAGATGGACTGAGAAGAGGCAGATATACGGACAGGTGGAGGGATACGTAGGCAGGTACACGGACAGATTGAGGGACAAATTGGCAGATAAACTGACAGATGGAACGAAGGAACGAACAAACTTTATTTTCAAAGGGTTATGAATTGGGCACGCAGGCCCGTCTGACATTCTGCTCTTCTTACCTCTTTCCTCTCATACGTTATTTCATTCATACATCACTTATGAAGCTAATATTAGACAGCAACAGAACAATATATATATATATATATATTAAAACGCATGGAAAATAATAAATAATACATGACTCACTAAGGCAATTTTTAACATGGCCATTATAAATACCTAAGTAAAGTGTAACGTAACATACATATGGGAATGTTTATTATACTAGTTCTCGTTTGAGATAATTTTATTATTGTTTGTTTGTTTTTGTTTGTTTTGTTAGGGAGAGGGGAGCATGTAGTCTGTACTGAGATAGTGTTCAAACTGGTTACAACTGTATGTATAAACTAATCGCTTAACAGTTGGTAATGGGAGGCGACGTTTCAGAAATTCTAATATAAAATAGCTGTTAAGGATTGTCGATTATGGTTTCCTAAGGAATGTCCCAGAACTGAAATTACAAACAGCCAAAAAAATGCTAGGGTTGATTGCGACGTCCTGTGTGTGTTGTATATATCAGCTTTAAAGATTTATCTAACTGTTTTAGTTTATGTAACGATATTTCTTAATCTGGTGTCTTTGATTTCGTGTGAAAGATTGTTCCACAACCGAACGGCAGGGTACACTAAGCTTGTTTTGTATATGCTTGTCCTAGGTTTAGGAGCAAATGGGCAGATTAACGAACAGATGTGGGGGGGGGGGGAGGACAAACAGGCAGATAAACAGACATATTGAGGGACAGATACTCGGATAGATTGGCCGTGGGGGGGGGGGGGGGGGCAAACAGGCAGTTAAACAGACAGATGGAGAGACAAATAGAAAACGGATGGAGGGACATTAAGATGGACAGTTAGACAGACGAGTGGATGGGCGAACATATAGATGAACAGTCAGACATGCGAACGATTGAATGAACATTAAGAAGGTCAGTCACACAGTAATGATAAAAAACTAATGGATGCAGTGACAGACAGACTGACAGGCACATAGACAGGGGTAGGCTGGCGGACAGACAAACATACAGGCAGCCAGACAAAGAGACAATATTATAAGGGAACCAACATACAGAAATGGATAATATCCTTAAGAATCCTTAATCCCCAATCCTGTACGGCTATTTTTACATTTCAGCTTCAGTATCCATCTAATCGCTTCACAGCTGATAATGGGTGGCGACGTTTCAGAAATTCAAATATATTAGAAAATAAAAATAGCGGTTCATGATTATCTATTATGATTTCTTAAGGAATGCTTAAAAACTGGAATCACAAAAAGCCTAAAATTGCTCGGGTTGACTGCGACGTCGTGTGTTTGTGTGTTGTATATTTCAGTTTGACAGATTTATCTAATTACTGTAGTTTATGCAATGAGAATTCTGCAGTATGTACCTGACGAGATGCAGCGAGATATGCCAGGTAATAAATCTATTGTGTGTGTCTTCGCTGTTTAAATTAACTATGGCAGAGATGGGCACTCTTCCGAATTGCGGTCCCAAATAGATCCGCAGTGAATAGGTCAGGGGTAAGGGTTAGGGTCAGTGTTTAGTTAACAACTAACCCTAACCCTTAACCCCTGACCTATTCACTGCGGAACTATTTGGGACCGGAATTCGGAAGAGTGCCCAGAGATGGATAAGTCAGACAAATAGGCAATATACTAAAGAAACCAACTGGCAGAAATGGATAGGCCAGACAAAGAAACGAAGACAATAGGCATTACCCATTCCGACCCAGTGCTAGTGGATGCGGTGTAAATCTTGATGCGCACCGAACAGTCTTCTATCTCGAAGTCCTCGAACGTCAGACACACACCGTAGCCTGTGGGCGACTTGAGCGTGATGTCGCAGATCAGGGTCTCGTGCACAAACCCGCCTCCGATATGCTTCAGGATATACTTCTCATCTGACAAGTCAAAGGGCTGTGTCTTTTCACAATGTCCGTATTTGTCAAAGAAGACTGGTGGGACGAAATAATTGACAGTATTAGCAGCCAAAAATAATATATTTAACTGATTCACTGCCAAACAAAAAGTAACTTTAGACCAAACATGGTGCACAATCAAACGGATAAGTATAATAATATAAATGTTCAGTCACTGAGAATTATAATTGCGAAAGCACCACGAAACGAAACAAATAACGCATTTCCCCTATTACGGCGATATAACGCCCTTCGATCCTAATGGTAAGTCACATTTGGCGACATATTATCCTTCGGTATTGAATCATTTAATATATGTTTAAGTTTGTTGCATATCCTTTAAGGTGGCTGCGTGGTCTCGAGGTATGGTGTCCGCCTCGAGTGCTGGAGGTCCCGGGTTCAAGCCCCGGTGAGGAACGGAATTTTTCCACGTGGACTTCTAGTAAAAATTTCCTCTGGTCCCTGGGTAGTGAGATCGGACGGCCGTGTGTATTGTACCGTATTGTATTGACGCCCGGGTAAAAAATCCCTTGGCAGTTGGAAATCGAAAAAGAGTAGCCTAACGGCACTGTCTGGACAAAATTTCATGTTAAAAATCTACCCTAAGTATTTCAGGATACTCGCCGGTGCTACGGGATTCGTGCACTGAGCTGAGTTTCTGCAAAGTTGAGTTAGGAGAAGAACGGAGCACGTATGGGTTGCACCCGTGTGCTGTGATGTTGATCCGTCGACTAAACTAAACTAAAGCATATCCTTTACAGGACATCGCAGTCCACCTCAACATTGTTTTGTCTGGTTTTGATTTCTTGGTTAGTTTACGTTCAGTATTTTGCCATTGCTGTCCTAACAACCGGCACTCATACTATTGTTGGAAAACCAAAACTAAAGGATATCATGACTATGCCGTGCCATCTCGGCATATCGCAGACATGTACAAGTGAAAACAGTAAAGGATCCGTGAAGAGTGTTGGGTATATTGTGCTAAACCCATAATTGTATAGAGTAATCGGAACTCTGTGGGCGATGTCAATACCACACCGGTGCCTTTATTCTGCAGACAATTTTGTAGTACCAGTTTTATTCTGAGAGCCCAAGTTACCAGATTAATTGCCATGGGATGATTAAACATCTTAACCGACTTCCTGTATGTACCATGGGCTTACATACCACCAAATGTTGTCACTGAGGTTATAATACAACATGTCTGCTACCATATTACCAGCTTTTAAGTCATAACTGTGACACACCCCTGATTACCATTTTCCGCCATCCATTTTTGTTTGATTCAGACCTACGTTTGGTTTTGCACTTAATCTGTCAATAACAATAATGTAAACAAATGGCTTCCTCAATTGGGATTCGACCACATGAGCACTGAGTCGGTAGGCAAGCGGGCTAGTCACTGCACAAAGGCTGCTGCTGTGCGTGAGGTTACATTAGTTTAATACATGTTACTATCCTCTCCGTGGCGAAGAGGTTACGGATGAAATTCGTAATTCCCACATACCGCGTTCGAAACACAGCTGCGGGCAATTTAGCAGCAAACCGCCTTGCGTTGATTTGTATAAAATTATATGAGTGCCGGTCGTTCAGAAAGCAATGAACGTAAACTTGCCAAGAAATCACAAACAGCCCAAAATTGCTGGATTGACTGCGACAGCCTGTTAAGGATATGCAACTAATTAACATGTCACTAGTTACACAGACTACGAGCTTGTGTAGGAGAAACACCGATTGCTGACTTTATAGAGAAAGGTAGAGTGATCTAAGTGAGAACATGGGGATACAAGATGAGAGGGCGACCTAGGAAGAGATGACTAGATAAGAGTTTAAAAAAAAGACAGGAGAAATCAAATATAACATTAGTATAAGCAACAAGACAAACGGAAAACATAACATTACATCCACAGCCTCTCTGCGACACTCACGGCAAAAATTGTGCGACTAAAGAAGAAGAAGAATTATTAATGCAGATCCAAAAGAATTTACGATTACAAAATGAGGTTATAAAGTAAGACACGTCAACACGATGAGGTTGCTTGCAGATCTACAAGACATTAGACTTGTAAAAAACATATAGGAAACAACACATGGCCATACAGTTTGATAATGAAGTAGGTCAATATTAGCATATTAAGAGAGGTGTTCGTTAGGGATGTATAATGTTTCTAGATATTTTTCCCTATACAGGGAAAGTATTTTCACAAATGTAGAGTATATGAGAGGAATCATAATTGGGGGACTAACACCAATAACATTAGCTTTGCGAATGATACAGTATTGATTGCAGACAATGAGCAGGATCTGCCACATTTAGTAGATGCGGCTGTTGCACACAGCGAACAACTGGGGATAGAATTACATTGTAAGTAGACGCAAATTATGGTCGTCATTATGAAGAAGGAAACACCACAGTGTAATAATATACAAGTAAAGGGGACTATTCTTAAACATGTGAACCTTTACAATTATCCAGGAACAGTCATAACATCTTTCTCGAGATGCCTCGAAGAGATTAGAACCAGAATCGCAATGGCAAAGGTATCGTTTTAGCAAGATGGAAAACATACTGACCAATAAAAGATGCAACTTGCAACGAAAAAAAAAAACTTGCAACGAAAAAAAAAAAAAAAAAATGTTGAGGTCCATATAGAACCACTTTTTTTTAAAAAATGTTTTGTAAAAAAGATTTGGGTGAAAAAAAAGGGGAAAAAAAAAAATGAAAAAAAGAAAAAAAAAAT
>JACEFZ010000056.1:0-23482 GCA_014155875.1 Cepaea nemoralis | reverse complement strand
TCACAAACCACTGTCGGTATCACAGACGCCAAGAAAGATTATAATTTCCGATTTTTTCTAACTAAAGGAAGATAACTGCTTCAGATTATATGCACAAGCGATGTAAAACACGGTCACGCCATGCTCTGATGACGTCAGTCTACGCGTGCTGTCAGCATACGTTGTCTATTAGCGCTGCCTGTCAGTGCGGGGCCGTCAGTGTAGATCTAATTTGACCAGATAAGTCGCATTGGAAATTACCCCCCCCCCCCCCCCCAAAAAAAAAAAAGTCCCCGACAGTGCAACGTGATGAAAAATTACACATAAATACTACAATGGATGTAGAATGCAAGCATGCATTCATTGGCATCAATCATGTGAATGTGCCATAAGAATATTAATTGTTCATCGCTGGATTATGACGTGAAAAGGCTATTTCCCGCCATTGAAATATCACATTACAGGATGCGATCTTCATAATTTTAGTGTGGGGTGTCCCCTCCGACTTTAATAGTCGAAAATTACGCAATATACGTAAAAATTAATACTAAATTGAATACTAATACAAGAACAACCAAAAACGTCTACATAAAACGTGATTTGCGGGTCTACTTACATCCTTGAAAGCAGTCTATATCTCCGGGAAAAAGAATACCAGAAGCCTGTGAAGTACAGAACGTAAAAAATAGAGGGGTAAACAATATCAAGTTATTGGTTCTAACCTTAACGTGATCTTGAAATAATCGGGAAACTTAACATCATGAGTACGCCAAAGCTCATTAGATCAGAGACACAAAAAATACGTAGCCGAACATAATCGCAAATATATTCCGTTTTAATTCAGTGACCTTGAATCGTAGTGGCTAGGTCAAGGTGTTAATCGAAATGGTCTCTAGGCCAGCATTTTCAACCTTTCTACTGGTGCAGACCCTTACCCAAATGTTTACCTTTCTCAAGGAACTCCGTGCGATGATCCAAGTGGCTGTCCTACTTAATGACATAAACCAGATTGGCAGAAATGTTGCATTTAGGCGATTTCGGTCTGTTTCGGCGGAACGCATGGCTGCCACTCGCAGAACCCCGGGTTTCCCAGGAATGCTACCTGGTCAAAAAAACACGCTATAGTCGGATGTGTTGGCCTACGGGTTTCGGCCCAAGGGCGCATAACAGACACACTGCAATCACATCTGAAAAAACACTCCGGATGAACGAAAAGAAGAAAAAGAAGAACCCCGGTTGAAAAACTCTGCTCTAGGCTGTTTATTTAGGCCGGCCCTATTTATATATTTTGCAAACATTATTATGAGATATATTCTATTACCAAAGGTACCTATGAACTTTATATGTACCTTTGGTGTAATGTAGCTTCACCAGTGACCCCTAGCCATCTGCTTTTCTTGTGTTTCAATAGGATTTTAATTATGTTTATAATTCAATGTCTTTTTCTCATTTTCAGATCCCGTGTATCTCACCCTTCATTATGGCTATTAAAAAATGAAAGTGGACGCCGAGTGTCACTTTTCCCAATGAAGAATGGGGTGCAGATTACTTCTTTGTGGAAACAAAGGATCAGAAAACCAGTTGCGAAATATGCAATGAAAGTGTTGCCGTTTTGAAAGAGTATAATCTTCGGTGTCACTACGAAACAAACATCTATCAACATATTCAAAGTTTTCTGGAAAGTTACGCTATGAGAAATATGAGTCCATGAAACGTGGTTTCTTCTTCGCGAACATCCGGAGTGGTTTTTTTTTCAGATGTGATTGCGGTGTGTCTGTTATGCGCCTTTGGGGCCCCGAAACCCGTGGGCCCAAACACAGCCGGCTTAAGCGTGCTTTTTTGACCAGGTAGCATTCCTGGGAGACTCTCACTGTTTGCGGTACCGTCCACAACCCAGCTGGCCAAGTTGGAACGGGTTAAGACAACGGTCGTCAGTCAAAGGAAGGCAGGGACAGTCCACGACATTTTCCGCCATCCAGGGCGGCTTCCATAATTGCGGGGCCCGGCACATAGCGCGCTGGTGCTGGGCTCACCGAGGGATCGTCACGTCCTGCTCATGGCTGCTTCATTTCCTCACTTCAATATATTGGGCATTTCGTTCGCCCCGAGCCGTTCCTGCACAGACCAGACTGGTCTGCAGTCAATATCCACTCAGCGAGTTTTTCGGACATGTGCTTGTCGCTGCGTCCGTCAGAGCTGTTCCAGACACGTCGGACATTCGGAAACTACCTAGTCAGAGCTGTTCCGAACAAGAGCGGCATTCGGAAACTAGGTAGCTGCTCCTAGCACGAGGGGAAGACTAGCTTTTCCGGTCACGAAAGACATTTCACTCGGACGTAATTGCGTAGTGCCATTTTTATTTTGCTGCCCGTAGGCTGACACTTCCGGCTTCACCGGGCATTTTTGATGAGGTTAGCCTTCCTCGGGTTTCGACTCTTATTTATTCTTCTTCTTCTTCTTCTGCGTTCATCCGGATTTTTTTTCCGGATGTGATTGCGTTGTGCCTGTTTACAGCAGAGCTGCGTTCTTGCGCCGTTAGGCCGACACATCCGACTTCTGCGGGCATTTGTTGACCGGGTTAGCCTTCCCGGGGGTTTCTTAGGACGTTTGACTCTCACTGTTGTGGTGTTATCCCCCATCCCAGCTGGTCCCATATAGAACAGCCAAAGAATCCTGGTCAGCCCTCAAGGGAAGGCAGGGGCAGCCATGGGCATTCCCCGCCATCCAAGGAGGCTTCCATACTTGCAGAGCCGACTACATAGCGCTCTGGTACTGGGCTCACCCAAGGAAATCGTCACGTCCTGCACATGGCTGCTTAGCCTCACTTCCGTATATTGGGCCTTCCAGTTCACCAATAGGCTGTTCCTTCCGGAAACCAGAAGAATGCAGTCTGCAGATGACATCCACACAGTGAGCTTTCGATTAAGACTTTCCACATAATGGATTTGCTACCCAAAGCAATATTCCATTTCGTGCCACTAGGACATTTTTTCCCCCTTTTTATGAACCCCACACGTGGCTTTCGATTCGGATTTTTCACGAAATTGATTTGCTATCCAAGCAATATTCCATTTCGTGCACTAGGACACTTTTCCCACCTTTTAGAAGCCCACCAGTGAGCTTTTGATTCGGACTTTCCACAAAATGGATTTGCTATCCAAGCAAATTCCATTTCATGCCTCTGGGACGCTTTTGTAACCGCATACCTGTGGTATGAAGTGTGGCAGTCAAAATACATCTTCATGCACCTTTAGATGTCAACCTGAATGTAGTTAAAGTAAGCTGTAGTAAACTTGAGCTTGTTGATATCTCCATAACTTGTCCCAAATGAAAAGGCGTGGGCCAAAATATCTTTCTCTGTTCTGCTATTTGGGCATCCTGCAGCAAATGTTTAGCTGTCATTTTACAGTTCCACAATTACATTCATCGGTATCTCCTATCTTAGTTTATTGAACAAGTGGTGTTTCAGCCTGTTATGTCCTGTGCGGAGTTGAAGATTGCTCTTGTTCTCTTCGGTCGAGTTTGTAATATGCATCATCCTTCTGGTGGCCTGATGCTCTGATTCCTAGTTGGTTCTATAAGTGCTTTTTATAAAACCTTTTGCCTCATTATAGTTATTCTATGTCAGGCTGTGGTAATCGTCCCCCTCTTTTGCAGTCTGTCGCCTCTTCATTTCCAGGGATACTGCAATGTGAGGGGGTCCACTGTATTACAACTTTTTGGGTTTCTGGCATAGACCATGGAGTGCTGCTCTTAGGTCAGCTAGTTTTGTGTGTTTTTTCTCTTCAGTATTGAGACAGCTGATTTGCATCTGTGAAGATAGCTATTTGCTTCTCTTTATTTTTCCCCCATCAAGAGCATTTCTGCTGCAGTTTTCAAAACCTCTACCTCCGCTTTGAAGTTACTTGAAAATTTTTCCCTTGCCATGATTTTGTTTTTTTTCACTCCATTTTTTTTAAAATTTTTGGAAAAATTTCCTTTCCTCCTTCCAATTTTTTTTTTTTTATTGAATTTTTTTTTTGGCCTTTCCGAACAAGTAGCGGCATTCGGAAACTAGGTAGTCAGAGCTGTTCCTAGCACGGGAGACATTCGGACGAGACATTTCACTCGGACGTAAATGCGTAGTTTCAATTTTTAGTTTGCCACCCGTAGGACAACACTTCCGACTTCCGGCGGGCATTTTTAGTGAGGTTAGCCTTCCTCTGGTTTCGAGACACGTTAGACTGTTGTAATGTCACCCACATCTCAGCTGGTCAAGATAGAACGATCAACGATATCGTGGTCTGCCCTCAAGGGAAGGCAGGGCAGACCATGGGCATTATCTCGCTATCCAAGGAGGCTTCCATAATTGCAGAGCCGGCACATATTGCTCTGAGACTGGGCTCACCCAAGGAGTTTCCACGTCCTGCTCATGGCTGCTTTAGTTCCTCACTTCCATGTGTTGGGCATCCCACTTGCCACTGATCGCTCAATCACACACCAGGAGCGGCCAGACTGCGAGTGACATCCACTCGGTAAGCTTTTGCTTGTGACTTCAGACCACGCAATAGGTTCGCTCGCCGTGCGTTCCATTTCGCGTTGATGAGACATTCTTCCACTTTTGTCTACACTCTCTATGAGTTAGATACAGACAGTTTCCGTAACCCTTCGACTGGGGCACTTTTCTGACTTTTTTGTACTCGCTCACGAGGTAGGCTACATGTGCTGCCGGCTCAGCACCTTACCTTCGTGCAGCAGTGTAACGGGAAACGGCCAGGCCCCTTCATCCGGGAATCTCTCATATCCCCCAGCTGAGAGCCTTCGAACATGTATCAGAACTGAGCATGTAGCTTGCTCAGTATCATGTTTCTATTTTCCGGTAGACGGGTATCGGCCTGGCTCTCAGATCCGAGGGTTTGTGGCTTAGAGGCGTTCAGCTACAGCCCTCGACAGTGAACCTTAAGAGTTTCCGGTAGACTGGTATCGGCCTGGCTCTCAGATCCGAGGGTTTGTGGCTTAGAGGCGTTCAGCCACAGCCCTCGACAGGGAGCCTTAAGAGTTTTGTCCGGACCAAAAACGTCTGCCTTCGTGCACCTTTTAAACTTTTGACTGTTATCCTCAGTCTATACCTGCAGAACAGCAGGTTGTGTCTCTCTTAGTCTGGTCCCTATCCCATAAGCTGTCCGATATGTAGTTTTTCATCCATCGGCAAGCAAATGGGGTCGATGGGACACGCAAGCTCCCCCACCACGTCAAGGTGGAGACACATCGGGGGAGAGTTTATAATTTAATATGAACAAAACGCAAAATACTATTTTACCCTTTGACAAAATGTACCCTACACACTCACACCACTGTCGGTATCACAGACGCCAAGAAAGATTATAATTTCCGATTTTTTCTAACTAAAGGAAGATAACTGCTTCAGATTATATGCACAAGCGATGTATACACGGTCACGCCATGCTCTGATGACGTCAGTCTACGCGTGCTGTCAGCATACGTTGTCTATTAGCGCTGCCTGTCAGTGCGGGGCCGTCAGTGTAGATCTAATTTGACCAGATAAGTCGCATTGGAAATTACCCCCCCCCCCCCCCCCCAAAAAAAAAAAGAAGTCCCCGACAGTGCAACGTGATGAAAAATTACACATAAATACTACAATGGATGTAGAATGCAAGCATGCATTCATTGGCATCAATCACTGTGAATGTGCCATAAGAATATTAATTGTTCATCGCTGGATTATGACGTGAAAAGGCTATTTCCCGCCATTGAAATATCACATTACAGGATGCGATCTTCATAATTTTAGTGTGGGGTGTCCCCTCCGACTTTAATAGTCGAAAATTACGCAATATACGTAAAAATTAATACTAAATTGAATACTACATACAAGAACAACCAAAAACGTCTACATAAAACGTGATTTGCGGGTCTACTTACATCCTTGAAAGCAGTCTATATCTCCGGGTAGAAAAAGAATACCAGAAGCCTGTGAAGTACAGAACGTAAAAAATAGAGGGGTAAACAATATCAAGTTATTGGTTCTAACCTTAACGTGATCTTGAAATAATCGGGAAACTTAACATCATGAGTACGCCAAAGCTCATTAGATCAGAGACACGAAAAATACGTAGCCGAACATAATCGCAAATATATTCCGTTTTAATTCAGTGACCTTGAATCGTAGTGGCTAGGTCAAGGTGTTAATCGAAATGGTCTCTAGGCCAGCATTTTCAACCTTTCTACTGGTGCAGACCCTTACCCAAATGTTTACCTTTCTCAAGGAACTCCGTGCGATGATCCAAGTGGCTGTCCTACTTAATGACATAAACCAGATTGGCAGAAATGTTGCATTTAGGCGATTTCGGTCTGTTTCGGCGGAACGCATGGCTGCCACTCGCAGAACCCCGGTTGCCCAGGAATGCTACCTGGTCAAAAAAGCACGCTATAGTCGGATGTGTTGGCCTACGGGTTTCGGCCCAAGGGCGCATAACAGACACACTGCAATCACATCTGAAAAAACACTCCGGATGAACGAAAAGAAGAGAAGAAGAACCCCGGTTGAAAAACTCTGCTCTAGGCTGTTTATTTAGGCCGGCCCTATTTATATATTTTGCAAACATTATTATGAGATATATTCTATTACCAAAGGTACCTATGAACTTTATATGTACCTTTGGTGTAATGTAGCTTCACCAGTGACCCCTAGCCATCTGCTTTTCTTGTGTTTCAATAGGATTTTAATTATGTTTATAATTCAATGTCTTTTTCTCATTTTCAGATCCCGTGTATCTCACCCTTCATTATGGCTATTAAAAAAATGAAAAGTGGACGCCGAGTGTCACGTTTCCAATGAAGAATGGGGTGCAGATTACTTCTTTGTGGAAACAAAGGATCAGAAAACCAGTTGCGAAATATGCAATGAAAGTGTTGCCGTTTTGAAAGAGTATAATCTTCGGTGTCACTACGAAACAAAACATCTATCAACATATTCAAAGTTTTCTGGAAAGTTACGCTATGAGAAATATGAGTCCATGAAACGTGGTTTCTTCTTCGCGAACATCCGGAGTGGTTTTTTTTTCAGATGTGATTGCGGTGTGTCTGTTATGCGCCGTTGGGCCGAAACCCGTAGGCCAACACAGCCGGCTTAAGCGTGCTTTTTTGACCAGGTAGCATTCCTGGGAGACTCTCACTGTTTGCGGTACCGTCCACAACCCAGCTGGCCAAGTTGGAACGGGTTAAGACAACGGTCGTCAGTCAAAGGAAGGCAGGGACAGTCCACGACATTTTCCGCCATCCAGGGCGGCTTCCATAATTGCAGGGCCGGCACATAGCGCGCTGGTGCTGGGCTCACCGAGGGATCGTCACGTCCTGCTCATGGCTGCTTCATTTCCTCACTTCAATATATTGGGCATTTCGTTCGCCCCGAGCCGTTCCTGCACAGACCAGACTGGTCTGCAGTCAATATCCACTCAGCGAGTTTTTCGGACATGTGCTTGTCGCTGCGTCCGTCAGAGCTGTTCCAGACACGTCGGACATTCGGAAACTACCTAGTCAGAGCTGTTCCGAACAAGAGCGGCATTCGGAAACTAGGTAGCTGCTCCTAGCACGAGGGAAGACTAGCTTTTCCGGTCACGAAAGACATTTCACTCGGACGTAATTGCGTAGTGCCATTTTTATTTTGCTGCCCGTAGGCTGACACTTCCGGCTTCACCGGGCATTTTTGATGAGGTTAGCCTTCCTCGGGTTTCGACTCTTATTTATTCTTCTTCTTCTTCTTCTGCGTTCATCCGGATTTTTTTTCCGGATGTGACTGCGTTGTGCCTGTTTACAGCAGAGCTGCGTTCTTGCGCCGTTAGGCCGACACATCCGACTTCTGCGGGCATTTGTTGACCGGGTTAACCTTCCCGGGGGTTTCTTAGGACGTTTGAATCTCACTGTTGTGGTGTTATCCCCCATCCTAGCTGGCCCATATAGAACAGCCAAAGACATCCTGGTCAACCCTCAAGGGAAGGCAGGGGCAGACCATGGGCATTCCCCGCCATCCAAGGAGGCTTCCATACTTGCAGAGCCATCACACAGCGCTCTGGTACTGGGCTCACCCAAGGAATCGTCACGTCCTGCACATGGCTGCTTAGCCTCACTTCCAGTATATTGGGCCTTCCGTTCACCATAGGCTGTTCCTCCGGAAACCAGAAGAATGCAGTCTGCAGATGACATCCACACAGTGAGCTTTCGATTAAGACTTTCCACATAATGGATTTGCTATCCAAGCAATATTCCATTTCGTGCCACTAGGACACTTTTTCCACCTTTTATGAAGCCCACACAGTGAGCTTTCGATTCGGACTTTTCACGTAATGGATTTGCTATCCAAGCAATATTCCATTTCGTGTCACTAGGACACTTTTTCCACCATTTACGAAGCCCACACAGTGAGCTTTTGATTCGGACTTTCCACGTAATGGATGTGCTATCCAAGCAATATTCCATTTCATGCCTCTGGGACGCTTTTGTAACCGACATACCTGTGGTATGAAGTGTGGCAGTCTAAATACATCTTCATGCACCTTTAGATGTCAACCTGAATGTAGTTAAAGTAAGCTGTAGTCAACTTGAGCTTGTTGATATCTCCATAGAGCTTGTCCTCAAATGAAGCAGGCGTGGGCCAAAATATCTTTCTCTGTTCTGCATATATTGGGCACTCCTGCAGCAAATGTTTAGCTGTCATTTTACCTAGTTCCACAATTACATTCATCGGTATCTCCTATCTTTAGTTTATTGAACAAGTGGTGTTTCAGCCGGTTATGTCCTGTGCGGAGTCTGAAGATTGCTACTTGTTCTCTTCGGTCGAGTTTGTAATATGCATCATCCTTCTGGTGGCCTGGATGCTCTGATTCCCATTTGGTTCTATAAGTGCTTTTTATACACCTTTTTGCCTCATTATAGGTTATGTCTATGTCAGGCTGTGGTAATCGTCCACCCTCTTTTGCTAGTCTGTCAGCCTCTTCATTTCCAGGTATACTGCAATGTGATGGGATCCACTGTATTACAACTTTTTTGGGATTTCTGGCATAGACCATGGAGTGCTGCTCTTAGGTCAGCTAGTTCTGTGCTGTTTTTGCTCTTCAGTATTGAGACAGCTGAATTTGCATCTGTGAAGATAGCTATTTGCTTCTCTTTATTTTCCTCCATCAAGAGCATTTCTGCTGCAGTTTTCAAAGCCTCTACCTCCGCTTTGAAGTTACTTGAAAATTTTCCAGTTGCCACTGATTGTGTTTTTTTTCACTCCATTTTTTAAATTAAGGAGAATTCCTCCTCCTCCATTTTTAATTGAATCTTTGGCTGATCCATCTGTATATGCATGGGTCCAATTGCTGCTTGGGTAATGTTCTTTTATGTAGTTGAGGGTTATTTTTCTTCTTTCGGTTTCATTCTGAGTGTTCTTTTTCTCAATACCAGGAATGTTTTATATCATCTCATGCAGTTGCTGCTGTCTCCAAGCTGGGAATTTGTCTGCATTGTAAATTGTCTTGACTGTTGATATGTTAAGTATGGGATCTGCCCTAATCTTTCGTTTTGCAGTTTCTACAAAGTTGCTACGCTTCAGTCTTCCTTTTCCAAAACCATTAAACCTGTTATACATAGGGTGGTCTGTCAATCTTCTAAATTTTTCTGCTTGTTGCTGGGCTCTGCTATCTCTTCTGTCCTGCATTGGTTGTAAACAAGTGATCTTTTCTAGTTCATTAATAGGCGTTGTCTTCAGGCTTCCAGTTATGATTCTCATTCCTTGGTTTTGGACTCTACTTATTTTGTTAAAGTTTGACTTAGCTGCTGTTGCCCAAGCTGCAATGCCATATTCCAGTACTGGCCTCACCCGTCCAGTATATAACTTCTTGAGAACTTTCTCATCTACTCCCCACGTTGTACCAGCAAGCTTTTTCATGATTGCCAATCTCTGCCTTGCTTTTGTTCGATTTTTCTCAACCTGTGTCTTCCATGTCAGGCGACGATCAAAGGTGACTCCTAGATAGTTTGGATTTTCTTCATGGCGCAATATTTTTCAATTCAATACCAGCTTAGGTTGCTGAGATTTATTTGAGAGGGAGAACACTGTGCATGTTGTTTTCTCCTCACTTATCTTCACTAGCCATGAATTTGACCAGTCCTCTAGCGCTAATAAGGCTTGCTGTATTCTGCTGTTAGCTGTACTAGTATATTCTTCAGATGTCCATATGGCTAGGTCATCTGCAAAGGAGGATGTGTGTACTCTGGCTGGAAAATTTTCTGTGATGTCATTTATATATGCTAGGAATAATGTTGGTGAAAGAACTACTCCTTGAGGGACACCTTGCTCCAACAGCATCATTTTGCTTGTTTGTCCTTGTACTTTTGTCCTGGCAGTTCTGTTCTCAAGGTAGTGGCTGATCCATTTATACATTTTTCCACAAACATGCATTTTTTGCAGTTTTAATTTTAGTCCTTCCTTCCATACTTTATCAAATGCTTTTTCTAAATCTATCCAGACTGCTAGTGTGTGCTTTTTCTCTTGGAAGGCATCCTCTATTTCCTGAGCTATATAGGTTATTTGATCTTCAGTGGATCTGTACTTTCTGAATCCTGCTTGGTGTGGTGTTAAGAGTTTGGTTTCTTCCAGATGCCATGTTAGCCTGCCATTGATAATGCGTTCCATTAATTTTCCTACACAGCTAAGTAGACTGATAGGTCGATAGCCATTTGGTTCTTCCAGGTCTTTTCCTTTCTTTGGGACTGGTATTAGTATAGCTTCCTTCCATGCCTGTGGGACTATTCCTCTCTTCCAGCTGTTATTTAGGACTGCTAGTAGTTTCTTCTTTGCCTTGGTGCCTAGTCATATTAGCATTTCATTTGTGATTCCATCCTTTCCTGGTGATTTCTTCTTATTTAGAGTATTCATTGCCTGTTCCATTTCTTCCATTGTTAGATTTGCCATCATATATTCTGCTGCTGTCTCTGTATTTCTATGATGTATCTGTTTGTCTTTGATTGCTTTCTTCTGTTCGGTTGTAATGTCAATGTGTTTTGCATTTGCATAGTGTTCCATTAGTGCATTTGCAGCCTTTTTTCCTGTAAGCAAGGCATTTCCTTGTTTAATTGTTATTTGTTTGTTTCTAGGTCCTTCATTGTTCATGGCTTTCACTAGTTTCCATAGTTTGTTTCCATCCCTGTCAAAATTCAGGTTTTCTGTTTTTTCCCACCAACAATCTCTTGTTGTTTGATTTACTGTTCTTTATATTTTGCTGAGATGGCTTCAATTGTTTGTTCTCTCTCTGCTGTCTTCCTGGCATCTTCAACTTTGTCCTCCAAACTTTGTAGTTCTTCAGTCCAGTATGGTTTGTAATTTTTCCTCGCTCCTCTTGGAATGGACTCAGTGGCTGCCTGTATTATCGCTCTGTTTAGACTTTCCACCATTTGCTTTATGTTGCCATATCGTGTATTTATGTTTTCACAATATTTGTCTGTTAGTATGGCAAATCTATCCCAATCTGCTCGTTTGTAATTCCAGCGGGTCAAGGGCTTTTGCTCCTGTGGAACATACTCCATATTCATTACAAGCTTGATTGGTATGTGGTCACTACCTGCTAATTGGTCCAGCACATGGCGATCGATTTTGTGGAGGATGTCTCCTGTGCAGAAAGCTAAGTCTGGAGTAGAAGTGGTAAGCCATCTTCTGGAGTAGAAGCTCGGTGTGTCATCCGCTTTGTTGAGTAGATGGAGATTTGAGTCTATTTCCCAGTCCTCCAATTCATCGCCTCTTTTGTCAGTATCTGGGTATCCCCATCTTTCTGAACGGCTATTAAAGTCTCCGACAATAATGCAGTTTGTGTCAGTTATTTTCATGTTTGAGAGTGTAAGGTCCTTATCTGCTGGGCTATACAGATTGTAGATTCTTGTTTTCACGTCCTTTATCATTATATCAACACGTATAATTTCCGTTTGGTTGTCAGAGATCACAGATACTTCGCTGCAAGGTATTGTATTTCGTGTAAGTATTAGAACTCCTCCTTTATGTCCTTCGCGGTCGAAACGTGTGGCCTGATATCCTCTGACTGAGAATTTGTGATTGGCGTTGAGGTGTGTCTCTTGAATGCATGCCACATCTATTCTATCTTTATGAAGACGCTGTGTTAGGGAGTCTTTCTTCTTGTAAACTCCTTCGGCATTCCACTGTAGTATGTTGAGTGTCCGGGTATTTGGTCAATAGCTCTTAACCTACTCCTCTGTGCCTTGACTCCACAGCACAGGGGAAGGTGACCACCAGTAGTCATGGGTGGACCCCCTCGAGGCAGGGGGCCCGGCACTATCGCCGCCTGATGGGACTTCACGGGATTAGCACCATAACGATTAATTTTGATTTGTGACATCATGAATTAAGTTACGTTGCACTGCTTTGTCAAGCCTGTGGCTCAGTACATCCGATTTCGACAAGCATTTTTCGGGATGCTTTCCCTAGCCTTTGACTGTCCCCAGTCTACCTACAAGGCAGTAGGTTTGTGCGTCGCTTCCCCTGGTCCCTCTCCCTTGACCTGTCCGACAAGGGTGACCCTACCAGTAGCTGTGCTACCGTCGGCATAGTTCTTGGGGTCATTGGAACTCGCAAGCCCCTCTACCTCGTCAAGGTGGACGCACGGCAGAGGGGGACTCTTATTTTGACTTCCACACAGCAAGCTTTCACTTCGGGCTGCCACGTAATGGATTTGCAAGACAGGCGTTCCATTTCATGTCAACGAGACAATTTTCCACCTTTGACTACACTCACTCCATGAGTACGGTTACAGACTATCTACGGGACGTGCGACCGATGTGTTTTTCCACCTTTTGTACACCGCTCACGAGGTAGGCTACATGTGCTGCCGGCTCAGCACCTTACCTCCGTGCGTCTGTGGGCGAGTAACGGTCAGGCCCTCTCATCCAGGGATACCTCATATCCCCCAGCTAAGAGCCATCGAATGTATCTGCGCCAAGAATGTAGCGTACTCAGCACCTCACCACAATTTTGATGAAGGTTTGTGTCGGCCAGGCTCTCACTTCCGAGGGTTTATGGCTTAGAGAAGTTCAGCCATACACCTCGGCTGGGAGCCTTAGAGGTTATGTCCGAACTGAGATTTTTGGCATCGTTTGCCTGATTTTGACTGCTATCCTCAGTCTACCTGCAGAGCAGCAGGTTGTGTCTCTCTTAGTCTGGTCCCTATCCCACGAGCTGTCCGATATGTAGTTTTCATCCATCGGCAAGCACATGGGGTCGATGGGACACGCAAGCTCCCCCACCACGGCAAGGTGGAGACACATCGGGGGAGAAACGTGGTTTAGAAACTCAAAGATATCTTCACGAAAACGTTTGCTGAAAATGAATCTGTCACTCGTACAAGTTACAAAATAGTGCATAAGATGGTAGAACGCGGAAAACCGTTTACTGATGGCAACTTCATCAAAGAGTGTATGATGGCTGCAGCAAATGTCTTGTGTCGCGAGAAAGTCGATTTGTTAGGAACTATCAGCCTTTCGGCAAGTTCAGTTGTGTGAAGAACAGAAGAACTTTGAGAGAACATAGTGCTATAGATACGTGAGAAAACAAGGAACCTGTTGTGGTTTTCTCTGGCACTGGATGAATCTACTGATCTCTCGAGTAGGTCACAATTTCTCGAGCTCATTCGGAGTGCCAATTTGGACTTTCATATAATGGAAGAGTTGGCATAGGTTTGCAGCATGCATGGAACAAAAACTGGAAGAGACATTTTCGTGGAAGTGCAAAACCTTCAGTGGAATCAGCTTCGACGTGTTACAGCTGGAGGAAAAACATGTCTTGAGTGAGGAAAGGTCTGATGGAGCAGATCATGACTCAGTTCGAAGATTTGCAAATTCCGGGCGCTCTGTTCATACACCGCATCATACATCAGTAAGCACTCTGTAGAAAAGACTTGGATATTTCGTGTGTACTGAAACCAGCCGTTTCTGCTGGGAACTTCATTCGGGAACATGCACTCGATCACCGTCAGTTTCAGGCTTTTCTTAAAGAAATTGATTCTGAATTCCGTGACTTGCCTTATTACACATCAATGAGGTGGCTCCGCTGCAGTAGAGTCTTAATTCGTTTTTATAAGCTCCGCAACAACATAGATATTTTCCTCACTGAAAAAGATAGAGTTGATACACAGCTGTCAGGTCATACCTGGCTGCCAAAGTTGTCATTTTTGGTCGACATCATATCCCACATGAATAAACTGAATTTGAAACTTCGGGGAAAAAATAACCTCGTTTGTGGTCTCTACAGAATCATCAAAGGATATGGGAGAAAGATGACATTGTGTGAAGCACAACTGGAAGAAGACAACCTTTCTCATTTTCACTGTTTCAAAGGGTTTGCGCTACAATCGCCGAAGATGTCAACCTCAATTATTCGTAACTTGAAGAAGCATTTTTTGAGAGATTTTCAGATCTCGACAGAATTGAGAGTGATATTTTTTTAAAATCCAGAATCCGTTTGATTGTAACCTTGATGATGTGCCAGTTGAACTACAGTTGGAGCTCATTGATTTGCAAGCAAATGACTTGTTGATAGAGAAGCACAGAGGAGGAAAACTTGTTGAATTTTACCGGTGCTTATCTGATGTTGAGTTTCAGAAACTGAAGAAATTTGCCGCTGATATGGCAGCAGTGTTTGGAACAACTTATGTCTGTGAGCAAACATTTTCAAAAATGAAGTATGTGGAGCCAACACATCGAACGAGATTGACTGATGAACATTTGAAAGCAATTCTCTTGATTGGATGCAGCAATTCCAAACCAAACATTGATGATATCTGGAAAGCCAAATATCAGTTTCACAAACCTCACTAACCTTTTCTGCTGCTTTGTTTGTGAGAGTCGGATATGTGCACACTAGGTCTGAAGTAATTATCTTTTTGCTAACGTCGCCTTTGATAACTTTTTTTTAGTAACTAAATATGTTGGTTGTCTTTGTTGTGTGTGTGTGTGTGTGTGTGTGTGTGTGTGTACGTGCGTGCGTGCGTGCGTGCATTGCACGATACTCACCCAGGGTTAACTTAGTTTTTCATCTGTTTGCCCCAGAGCTTTGGTTCTGGCTTACGTGTATTGTTACAGTTAATTGCATATCCATTACAGGACGTTTGCAGTCAATACCAGCATTGTTTGCTGTTGTTGATGTCTTGCCAAGTTTTCGTTTAGTAGTTTGCCATTGCTTTCTGAATGACCGACACCCATGCCATTGCATTAAAAAAACAAAACAGCGCAAAGCGGTCTGCTGCCAATTCGCGCGCAGCTGTGTTTCGAACGCTGGTATACGGGATTACGAACCGTGTCCGTAATACCTTCGCCACGGAGACTAGCGCAAGTATTGTACAGAATGAGTATGCGCCCCGCGCCTCGTCATTTGTCAGTTATCCGGCCCGCCGTGAAATAGTTTGGTGACCCCTGCACTAACGAGTCGAAATCGTCTCAACAAACTCAATCAAAATTCGAATTCCTTCTTTTAAATAGTCTCAACAACCTTAATTATAATGCGAATTTTTTTTATGAAATAGCCTCAACAAACTCAACCATAATCCGAATTCCTTGTTTGAAATATTCCCAGCAACTCAATCATAATCCCAATTCATTGTTTGAAATATTCTCAACAACTCAACCATAATCCCAATTCATTGTTTGAAATATTCCCACCAACTCAACCATAATCCCAATTCATTAAATGAAATATTCCCAATAACTCAACCATATTCCCAATTCATTATTTGAAATATTCTCAACAACTCAACCATAATCCGAATTCCTTGTTTGAAATATTCTCAACAACTCAACCATAATCCTAATTCATTGTTTGAAATATTCCCAACAACTCAACCATAATCCTAATTCATTGTTTGAAATACACTCAACAACTCAACCATAATCCTAATTCCTTGTTTGAAATACTCTCAACAACTCAACCATAATCCTAATTCCTTGTTTGGAATACTCTCAACAACTCAACCTTAATCCTAATTCATTGTTTGAAATACTCTCAACAACTCAACCATAATCCTATTTCATTGTTTGAAATACTCTCAACAACTCAACCATAATCCTAATTCATTGTTTGAAATACTCTCAACAACTCAACCATAATCCTAATTCAATGTTTGAAATACTCTCAACAACTCAACCATAATCCTAATTCATTGTTTGAAATACTCTCAACAACTCAACCATAATCCTAATTCATTGTTTGAAATATTCTCAACAACTCAACCATAATCCCAATTCATTGTTTGAAATATTCTCAACAACTCAACCCTAATTCTAATTTTCGTCAATTTATTTTTTCTTTGCGCTCGCTAGCTGTGATCTCAAGCGTGGTCCATACAAGTGCAAACTAATTCTAGTTCACGAAACTGATTTTTTTTCATGTGGATTAGCTTTCCATAATATCAGTGTCCCTCGCCATCAGGTGAACCCACTCCGACTTCAGATGTAAACAAGACCAAATATAGTCCTTTTTCAAATATCTTCAAAATAATATGTCGCAGTCTTTCGATTTCCGTTCAGGGGGTGCCGCCTCAATCAGATACTGTACACGATATTGCGTGTGCCCATTACAACCAGACTCAGATATCCTCATGGAATAGATAATAACACCGAGATATGTCCCCGTTCCTTCTTGCAATTTGAACAAGATCATGAGAGCAACCAGCGATGCCTCACGCATACATGTATATGTGTGGGGGTTATAGTGTGTGTCCATGTGCGAGATTAAATGTTTGTGTGTGTATGTGCGTGCGTGATGCTCATAGGGCTCTCGCTATGTGGTAGATGGGTTTCGCTGTTGCTGCTGCTGTTGATGCTGTGCACGGAGGTTGTCGTGGTAATGATCTTACTAACGTAAGGAACTGTCGAGATGGGAATGTAGCTTGACATGATAAAGTCATTAAAATGTTTTATGAATCACTAGCTGACCCGGCCCGGCTTCGCCCAGTCCCTGGTGGGGAGCATCTCATTTAATTCATATAAGTAGTCATATAAGTTCTCGTTCCCGTTACCGACTGTCTGTCTGTCTGTCTGTCTGTCTGTCTGTCTGTCTGTCTGTCTGTCTGTCTGACCCGGCCCGGCATTGCCCAGCTCCTGGTGTGGAGCATCTCATTTAATTCATATAAGTAGTCATATAAGTTCCCCGTCCGTTACCGACTATCTGTCTGTCTGTCTGTCTGTCTGTCTGTCTGTCTGTCTATCTGTCTGCCTGACCCTGTCCGGCTTCGCCCAGTCCCTGGTGGGGAGCATCTCATTTAATTCACATAAGTAGTCCTATAAGTTCTCATTAAATTCATACACAAAAAAGTAACTTAAAGAATGTCCTTCCAGACACCATCCATTATTTTTAATGAAAAACGGCCCGCCCCAAAAAATGTAGCGTACTCACACCTCACCACAATTTTGATGAAGGTTTTGGGCCAGGCTCCCCCACTTCCGAGGGTTATGGTTTTAGAAAGTTCAGCCATACCCCTCGGCTGGGAGCCTTAGAGGTTATGCCGAACTGAGTTTTTTGCATCGTTTGCCTGATTTGACTGCTATCCTCATTTACCTGCAGAGCAGCAGGTTGTGTCTCTCTTAGTCTGGTCCCTATCCCACGAGCTGTCCGATATGTAGTTTTCATCCATCGGCAAGCACATGGGGTCGAGGGGACACGCAAGCTCCCACCACGCAAGGTGGGGAAACAGGGGGGAAAACACGTGGTTTAGAAACTCAAAGATATCTTCACGAAAACGTTGCTAAAATTTGAATCTGTCACTCGTACAAGTTAAAAAAAGTGCATAAGATGGTAGAACGCGGAAAACCGTTTACTGATGGAAAACTTCATCAAAGAGTGTATGATGGGCAGCAAATGTCTTGTGTCGCGAGAAAGTCGATTTGTTAGGAACTATCCCCTTTCGCAAGTTCAGTTGTGGAAAAAAAGAAAAATTTTGAGAGAACATAGTGTTAGATACGTGAGAAAACAAGGAACCTGTTGTGGTTTTCTCTGGCACTGGATGAATCTACTGATCTCTCGAGTGGGCACAATTTCTCGAGCTCATTCGGAGTCCCAATTTGGACTTATAAATGGAAGAGTTGGCATGGGTTTTGGCAGCATGCATGGAAAAAAAAATGGAAGAGACATTTTCGTGGAAGTGCAAAACCTTCAGTGGAATCAGCTTCGACGTGTTACAGCTGGAGGAAAAACATGTTCTTGAGTGAGGAAAGGTCTGATGGAGCAGATCATGACTCAGTTCGAAGATTTGAAAATTTCCCCGGGCGCTCTGTTCATACACCGCATCATACATCAGTAAGCACTCTGTAGAAAAGGACTTGGATATTTCTGTGTACTGAAACCAGCCGTTTCTGCTGGGAACTTCATTCGGGAACATGCACTCGATCACCGTCAGTTTCAGGCTTTTCTTAAAGAAATTGATTCTGAATTCCGTGATTGCCTTATTACACATCAATGAGGTGGCTCCGCTGCAGTAGGTCTTAATTCGTTTTTATAAGCTCCGCAACAACATAGATTTTTCCTCACTGAAAAAGATAGAGTTGATACACAGCTGTCAGGTCATACCTGGCTGCCAAAATTGTCATTTTTGGTCGAATCATATCCCACATGAATAAACTGAATTTGAAACTTCGGGGAAAAAATAACCTCGTTGTGGTCTTACAGAATCCTCAAAGGGTATGGGAGAAAGATGACATTGTGTGAAGCACAACTGGAAGAAGACAACCTTCTCATTTTCACTGTTTCAAAGGGTTTGCGCTACAATCGCCGAAGATGTCAACCTCAATTATTCGTAACTTGAAGAAGCATTTTTGAGAGATTTTCAGATCTCGACAGAATTGAGAGGATATTTTTTTAAAATCCAGAATCCGTTTGATTGTAACCTTGATGATGTCCATTTGAACTACAGTTGGAGCTCATTGATTGCAAGCAAATGACTTGTTGATAGAGAAGCACAGGAGGGGGAAAACTTGTGGAATTTTACCGGTGCATTGATGTTGAGTTCAGAAACTGAAGAAATTTGCCGCTGATATGGCGCAGTTTTTGGGAAAAAATTATGTCTGGAGCAAACTTTTTAAAAAAATGAAGTATGGGGAGCCAACACATGAACGAGATGACTGATGAACATTTGAAAGCATTCTCTTGATTGGATGCAGCAATTAAAAACCAAACATTGAGATATCTGGGGAAAACCAATATCTTTTTACAAACCTCACTAACCTTTTTTGCTGCTTTTTTTGTGAGAGTCGGATATGTGCACACTAGGTCTGAAGTAATTATCTTTTGCTAACGTCGCCTTTGATAATTTTTTTTAGTAACTAAATATGTTGGTTGTCTTTTTTGTGTGGTTGTGTGTTGGGGTGTGGGTGTGTGTACGTGCGTGCGTGCGTGCGTGCATTGCACGATACTACCCAGGGTTAACTTAGTTTTTCATCTGTTTCCCCCGAGCTTTGGTTTTCGGTTCTGTATTGTTACAGTTAATGCATATCCATTACAGGACGTTTGCAGTCAATACCAGATTGTTTGCTGTTTTGATGTCTTGCAAGTTTCGTTTAGTGTTTTCCATTGCTTCTGAATGACGACACCATGCCATTGCATTAAAAAAACAAAACAGCGCAAAGCGGCTGCGCCAATTCGCGCGCAGCTGTGTTCGAACGCTGGTATACGGGATTACGAACGTGTCCGTAAACTTCGCCCACGGAGACTAGCGCAAGTATTGTACAGAATGAGTATGCGCCCGCGCCTCGTCATTTGTCAGTTATCCGGCCCGCCGTGAAAAAGTTTGGTGACCCCTCACTAACGAGTCGAAATCGTCTCAACAAACTCAATCAAAATTCGAATTCTTCTTTTAAATAGCCAACAACCTTAATTATAATGCGAATTTTTTTATGAAATAGCCTCAACAAACTCAACCATAATCCCAATTCCTTGTTTGAAATATTCCAGCAACTCAATCCCTAATCCCAATTCATGTTTGAAATATTCTCAACAACTCAAAACCCTAATCCAATTCATTTTTTGAAATATTCCCACCAACTCAACCATAATCCCATTCATTAAAGAAATATTCCCAAAACTCAACCATATCCCAATTCATTATTTGAAATATTCTCAACAACTCAACCATAATCCGAATCCTTGTTTGAAAAATTCTCAACAACTCAACCCTAATCCTAATTCATTGTTTGAAATATCCCAACAACTCAACCATAACCTAATTCATTGTTTGAAAACACTCAAAACTCAACATAATCCTAATTCCTTGTTGAAATACTCTCAACAACTCAACCATAACCCTAATTCCTTGTTTGGAATACTCTCAACAACTCAACCTTAATCTAATTCATGTTTGAAATACTTCTCAAAAAACTCAACCATAACCTATTTCATGTTTAAAAATACTCTCAACAAAACTAAACCATAATCCTAATTCATTTTTTGAAATACTCTCAACAACTCAACCATAATCCTAATTCAATTTTTTGGAAATACTCTCAACAACTCAACCATAATCCAAAATCATTGTTTAAAATTTACTCTCAACAACTCAACCATAATCCTAATTCATTGTTGAAATTTTCTAAAAACAACCAACCATAATCCCAATTCATTGTTTGAAATTTCTCAACAACCTCAACCCTAATTCTAATTTTCGTCAATTTATTTTTTCTTTGCGCTCGCTAGCTGTGATCTAAAGCGTGTCCATAAAAGGGCCCAAACTAATTCTAGTTCACAAAAAACTGGATTTTTTTTTCATGGGGATTAGCTTTCCATAATATCAGTGTCCCTCGCCATCAGGTAAAACCCACTCCGACTTCAGATGTAAACAAGACCAAATATAGCCCTTTTTTAAAATATCTTAAAAAAATAATAGTCGAAAAGTTTTTTCGATTTCCGTCGGGGGTGCCGCCTCAATCAGATACTGAAACGATATTTCGTGTGGCCCATTACAAACCCGACTCAGATATCCTCATGGAATAGATAAAACACCGAAAATTTCCCCGTTCCTTCTTGAATTTGAACAAGATCATGAGAGCAACCAGCGATGCCTCACGCATACATGTATAGTGTGTGGGGGTTATAGTGTGTGTCCATGTGCGAGTTTAATGTTTGTGTGTGATGGCGTGCGTATGCTCATGGGGCTCCGCTATGGGGTAGATGGTTTCGCTGTTGCTGCTGCTTTTGATGCTGTGCACGGGGGTTTTGTCGTGGTAATGATCTACTAACGAAAGGAACTGTCGGAGGGGAATGTAGCTTGACATGATAAAGTCATTAAATTTTTTTATGAATCACTAGCTGCCCCGGGCCCGGCTTCGCCCAGTCCCTGGTGGGGAGCATCTCATTTAATTCATATAAGTAGTCATAAATTTTCTCGTTCCCGTTACCGACTGTCTGTCTGTTGTCTGTCTGTCTGTCTGTCTGTCGTCTGTCCTGTCTGTCTGTCTGACCCGGCCCGGCTTTCCCCAGCTCCTGGTGTGGAGCATCTCTTTTAATTCATATAAGTAGTCTATAATTCCCTTTCCGTTCCCGACTATCTGTCTGTCTGTCTGTCTGTCTGTCTGTCTGTCTGTCTATCTGTCTGCTTGACCCTGCCCGGGCTTCGCCCAGTCCCTGGGGGGGAGCATCTCATTTAATTCACATAAGTAGTCTATAAGTTCTCATTAAATTCATACACAAAAAAAGTAATAAAAGAATGTCCTTCCAGACCCATCCATTATTTTTAATAAAAAACGCTTGCTAATCACCGCATGACTACAGAACTTCTTAAGCAAATAAAGATGAGTTACAATGTTATGCATTGTGCATTATTTTTATGAAAACTTTAAAAATGCCTTACAGTTTGTATCAATTTTTTTAAAAACTCATATGCCGCTACATAACTATGGACACAGAGTTTTTTAAATCTTTGAAACGTGCCACAATATGACTATAAGTTATACAGAAAAGTTATGCCCCCTTTAAATAACTTTTACGGAGTTAGGTCCCCCGAAATATATACAATTATAATGAAAAATGAAAAAAAGAAATAATACGAGTAAGCAGGGATTTCACACTAAAAAAAAATGACAGTTGACAAACTCTGGACTGAAAGGAAGGCTGTAGAAAATTTCATCTCAATCGGATGGGCCGTTCGCGAGCGCACAAAGGACATACGGACAGACAGACAGACATACGATCCTTATTTATTTTAAAAGATATGTGATCAACACGTAAAACACATACATACCACTCCTTAGGGAACTCTGGAGATTGCTTAGATAATATGACAATAATTCACATGTATTTATTGATACTATAGAAGTGGAGGGAAAGAAATGAAGATAAAGATTAAACACCGAGTTAAGGTGAGTGGAGCAACATTGTTGAGCTGTGCATATTGTGTGGAATGCTTTACATCTGTCCGCGGTGGTTTTCATTGTAAACTGCATGTTCAGGAAAATTACTGACTGTCGATAGCTGAACTAGCTGGTTTTGCCTTATGCAGCAATGTGTGTGGAGCTGCTGGTTTTCTAGTGACTGCCGCTTCCATCGACGATTAAATGAAGTTTTAGTGTTGTATTGGCTTTCTGGAGGCGGCCTTATACATGTAAATGTGTGCATGCTGTTGATTATTCGGAACATCTATCTGTTCCAATTTTCACATGGGACAGTTAGGAGCAATTTGTGTGATATTCACTGGCACAGGAACGCAGTGACCACGACTAACGAATGGAGTATAGAGACATAGAAAGCTTTCTGAGTCACAAAGCGCTACAGACCATCTGCAAGAACATTTGATCCTCTATCAGATGACTCTCTCTCTCTCTCTCTCTCCTCTCTCTCTACTCTCTCTCTCTCTCTCTCTCTCTCTCTCTCTCTCTCTCGGATATGGAGTGGGTGGGGGGGGGGGGGTGTGTATAGGTGAGTGGATGTGTGTGGGTGGGGGATGTGTGCGTTGGGGAATGTATGTGTGCCTGGGGTGTGGGTGGATGGGATGTGAGGTGGGTGAGTGGTGTGTGTGGGTGGGGAGATGTGTATGTGTAGGGATGTGGTGGATGGGTGGGGGAATGTATGTGTGTGTGGATTATGTGTGTGGTTGGGTGGGGGAGTTGAGTGAATGGGGGTTGTGTGGGTGGGTGGTTGATGTGTCTCATAACATAGTAATATGCATTTATTTTTACAAAATTCATGTGACAATGTTATTTCCTATGCACTGTTGATAAAAGAAAGATGAGTGATTGGAAGGGCCGAATGTAAGACGGGCCTGCGTGCCCAGTTTGTTACCCTTTGAAAATAAAGTCTGTTCGTTCTCTCTCTCTCGAGTCTCTCTCTCTCTCTCTCTTCTCTCCTCTCTCTCTCTCTCTTCTCTCTCTCTCTCTCTCTCTCTTTCTCTCGCATCCCCCCCCCCCCTCTCTAAGAGCTGTTTTTACTATTGGAATTAAACTTAAAAGCTTTCTTTCCATATGACTATCATCGTTTTTGGAAAAA
>JACEFZ010000055.1:0-12295 GCA_014155875.1 Cepaea nemoralis | reverse complement strand
AGGGAGAAAATCCTGTACTAGGATAGTTGTCCTTAAACTTTAATTCAGACTTAAAAATCTCTCCTAGCTAACCTTCTCTTTCCTATACCTTGGCGAATATTCAGCACAGTTCATTTCATTTTGTAACGAGCCACTTGGAGCTGTACGTTGGATATTCAGGGCTTAATCTGTAGTTCAGCCATATAGATTTTGTCCCTAGTCAGTTTTTGACTATTTAGGGTTGCTCGCCAGTGAATAATACTTTCATCTAGCTGGTGAGGCACCCCGACTTCTGACATGGACCTTGTGGCAATAATTAAATAAGAAAATCGAATCTTTTGAATTTAAAGGTTACAGAAAACGTATATGAATACGGTGAATCGATGAGAAAACGAAATTACTGAACGAATCAACTGACTTTATTTTCTATTGGGTCACCAATTGAGCAATAGAAACAAACCCCATGAACATGTCATTCTCGGAAACAATTATCATTCAAAAACGGCACATGGAGGTCAGCATGGCCGAAGAAAAAACAAGGCTCCTTTTAAATTTCGGGTGTGTGAGGCGAGGCTCAACCCCTACAGTGGACTAAAATTTTGACTTCTCCCCCGACTCAGGGGCTTTAAAATTTACAAGTACTCGAAGTCGGAGTGGGTTCGCCTGATGGCGAGGAAACTGGTAATTAGTTAGTTAGCTTTCCTTGAGCCTGAGGCGGCGATAGGGCAGAAGTCTTGTCTCTCCATGCTGGCGGTTGTGCTACCTGTTGTAGATCTTGGAATTTACTGGCCGTTGAATGAGCCTTCTCTAATGATGGTTCTACGCAGGGTCTCTCTGGTCTTCCCGTTTCTTTTCCCTAGGGTGACCATAGGTAAAAAAAATGGTAATAGGGAAAGCTAATCCACACGCAACAATCAATTCATTGGAACTTTGCTCGAGCCAACGAAAACACAACAAAACCTCACAGTGGCTTAGAAAATACAGTTATTGAAGGCCTGCTTCTTAGAAGACGGGACAAGGGTGGAGCAATACGAAGCTTGACATGGACCAGGGATCCCTGGGTATGAAAATGTGTGAGGCAGTGGAATTGGCGAAAAATCTAGAGTCTTTCTGTCTGTGAATGAGAGCGATTTTATTCACAACACTTTCGATACGGTGAGGATAAAGCGTGCGCAACAGGATTCTTCTGGTATTCAGTTGTGGCTTCAACGTTAAGCAGTTAATCTGTCTCTAAAATGTGCGTCTGCCGTCGTATATCCATTACGGTTGAAGATATGTTAAAGGGTCCTTCACATTTTTATTATTAGAAAAGTGGAACAGTTGTTAGATCATAAAACCCCGGAGTTTGTCTCGTGTCGTTATTCAGCACACAGTTTATTTCGCCCACGACACCGCTGTCAGATTTCGTCAGTTAGTATGATTAGGTGTGTGTTTTTCTGACTTATATGCCATTCTGTTTTCGCATTACCTATAAAGTAATGTTAACTGCAGTAAATTGTTTGCAAGTGATGATTGTGAGAGATGGCAAACCATGACCGACCATTTCTGTCGGCATGCACGTGATAATGATGACTATTATTTCTTTCACACACTAAAACTATCTAAAATTGCCATTATCAGTAAAGTAATGAATCCATAAATTGTTCCTTCATACTAGAGTACATGAACGTGCGAGAACATGGACAGACTATATGGGAAAACAAGTTATCAGGATAAAATAAGGTTCCAAATGTTGCTGTTATGTAGCCGAAGGTGCAGAGTTGGGATGAGCACCCAACCTTGCAAACTACCCATAGCTAGTGTATTGACCACCTCTGGCAGCAAAAGTTCAAATCCTTGCCTTCACGTGGCAGACCTGTTTTAACTAACAGGAGAAGGGGCGGCGGCGAGTCTCTGGCGACGTAAAAATAACCAGAGTGCTCTAGATGTGTAAGCGCGTGCATATATGTGCAGATACGTGTGAGCGTGTCTCGAGTGAGACTACAGTCTGCTCTAGTAAAGGAAAGGTGCTGAAGATGGAGGCAACCAGCCAGGAGGCACACCACAGAAATCAGGATGCCACGCAATTACGCCGTGAACTATGTCGATTACTGCAAAACGTTATGGCGCTCGCCCTGCTTTGGACCCCCAGTCAGGTACAATGCCGGGCCCTATGCTTCGAAAGGGCCCAACCAAAACAACTAGAGGTCCTTCTCAGGTGTCCGGTGGACCTGACAATAGATCATCTGTCCATACCAAGTTAAATTCATACAAGAGACAACATTACAGTTATAGACACATTTTTTTTTAAGCGAACGAAAGAAGAAGAAGAATATCATGAAACAAGAAAAACAATGCTGCCATTAACAAAGATTGGTATATCGAAGAAAACTAGCTCGCAGACAACATAAGGTCTCGGAAACTGAAAACCTTTGGCACTAATTACACGTCACAATGAATGGTTTAGAAAGGACAGTGTTGGGAGAAACAGGTGCCATCGGCACGATGATGGACACAGGATATTGCAGACGCCTGGGTCACGGAAATGTATAGAGTAGGAGAACCGGTTACAGATCGAGAATCTTTTCGGCTGTGGGACCTGCTGTAGGTTTGCGTGTGTGTGCTGTGTGTGTGTGTGAGTGTGTGTGTGTGTGTGTGTGTGTGTGTGTGTGTGTGTGTGTGTGTGTGTGTGTGTGTTGAGGCGTGTGTGTATGTGCGCGCTCGTGTGTGTGTGTGTGTGTGTGTGTGTGTGTATGTGTGTGTGTGTGTGTATTTGTGTTGTGTTCGCGTGTTTAGACATATCAATGGAAAAGGACCCCGCAGAAGTGACCGCAGGCCCTTTAATATTTATATTTCAAGTACAGAGTAGCGCCTCGTGGCTGAGAGCTGACTTTGGCTCAGGGGGTGTACTGGTTTCCATAGGGCTGGGAATGTTATCAAACAACCTTTGGTATCAGCGTTCCCTGACCTCGTGGACGGAAGGTCGGATATCTAGCCGTATCGGATAAGGACAAAAACAGGAGGTCCCCTGAGCAAGGTGTGCCCGGTACAATCACCTCGATGGTGTTTGGCGTACGTGACTACTGGACCAGTGGGTAAACATGTAGGTCACTGCGCTACCGCGGCTTCCTTTTGATTGTCGTTGCATTAGATCAGTGGTTCTCAGCTCTTTTTATCCCATGCACCCCTTCACCCTATATTCAGAATATCATCCGCCCCCCCCCTTTCGTATTTCCTCCCTATAACTCCCACACACACACACACACACACACACACACACACACACGCGCGCGCGCGCACACACACAGTATAAATAAAAATGGAAGCTAAATTTAATAACGCAACTAGAACAAGTCTAGACGTCTACATAAAACGTGATTTGCGGGTCTACTAACGTTATATAACGAATTTCAGAAGGGCAAGAAGTAAAGAACCGTAAAGTATGGAGGGAAAAACAATATCAAGAAATCGGTTCTTGTATTAATGCGATCTTTAAATAATCTTAATTCCCCCCCCACCCCCACCCCACCCCTCCTCCTCATGGGAACCCTGAAATTCCCCCCCCCCCCCGGGTGAGGGGGAATTCCCACCTGTTGAGAACCAGTGTATTAGATAACAGAATGGTGGCGCTGCTTAAAGGTTACAATGTCCACCTCATATTTAGAATATAGCGGGTTCGAATCCCACTATGGAACTAGCAATGTTTACAATAATCATGTGTTTTTATTATCTCACATTCCTAAGGTTTCTGGTATTTGGGTATTGTTTTTTCACGTTCCTCGGATATTTTCTTTCATCTATTAAACGTAACTTCTTTTGTTTTATCACCTTGCAGAATACACTTGGGAAGGTATTAGAAAGATTGTTGCTGTTAGCTGTAGAAATTCTTGGAAGAGGAAACGCTACTCACAAGAGAGCTGAGGGATTACCGACGAAAGAAAGAAACAACGCAGCAAATTTTTGCTATTGGTGATTATGAGGGGTTCCAGATTAGACAGGAGACAATGACAGCAGCACTGGATCTTGAGGACGCATATAACAGTCTGGTATAATCTGTTAATGCACACTATTTTGGAATTGGGTGATAGTGCCCGGAAGGTGAATTGGATGGCAACTACCGTGCATTCTAGTAAGGTCGTTTTCCGGCTAAGTTCATGAACCTTGAAGGCGTGCACTTTTACCCCGGAATTACCACAAGGATCAGCAATATCGCTTGTACTTTTCAATGTATACACAAGAACTACCATTTTAAACGTTGCATTGGAGGTTAAAAAAAAGTCGAATGAATAACAGCACTTGCTTTTAAACATCCGATGTGCTGATGGCGGGGTTTAACCCCTATAGCGGTCAGCTGGACTAAAACGTTGACTTCTCGCCCTTGTCTTGGTGTCGTCAATTACAAGAAACTCCGAAGTCGGAATGGGTTCGCCAGATGGCGAGGAACACTTGTAATAGAGAAAGCCCACACGCAAAAGTCAATCCAGCCCGGACAACGGTCGAGTTCAAAGCGAGCGAACGAAAAACAGAAGGTCACAGTGGTTAAGAAAGAAACGTTATGAAAGGCCTGGTTCTTAGAAGAAGAGGCAGAGGTCGGGCAATACGAAGCTAGCGTGGGACATTAAAGACACCCTGGGCTTGCAAATGTATGTGGCAGTGGAACTGGCGAAAGATCTGGAGCCTTTCTGTCTTTGATGAGAGAGATTTTATTCACAACACTTGCTATATAGGGCTGGGCATGTTTTCAAACAACCACTGGTATCTATTGATATCAACGTGCCCCTGTTCTCTTGTCTAGGGCGGGAACGGAGTTCGTGCACTGAGCTGAGATTCTCCGGACTCAGGTTTGAGTTATGCCACATGGCGTTTAGACATAATGACGTCATCGGAATGGGCGGTGGAAAATCATATACGGAGTTTCCCATTCAGACACTAAAGTGGATGTCAACAGAGGAATCCAAGGGGAATGTGGAGAACGTCATTGGACGGCAACGGGAGACGCTGTGACTTTGTGATACGAACAAGATGTGTTTCTGAAGGCTCGAGGTGAAGGTGACACCTGGATGCCGTGATTTCGGGATGAGACAGCAGGGAGTCTGGTAAGGAATTTATTGAGACGACAACGGTGAATGGATCGGGAATAGAAATCCACCTATACTGAATCTTAGTATCTAAGAAATTGAGCTGAAGAATGGATAGGAAGGCTTCAAGGGCGACGAGCTGGTTTGGGAGCTCAGGGGTGGATGTATTTGAGTAGGTGCCGATCCTGTGGTTAGGGATCAGCCTGCTTTTCTGCCAGAGTTTAATCCTTGTACCAGTGGCGGAAATAAACGTCTGGAAAATCGTTCGCTTCACTTGAGTATGCTGTTCTGAGTTCTGTTACCAAGTTCCGATTTTTCGATGATGCTTTTTGTGTTTGCTCCAGTTGCGTTTAGCGGACAGGCACATTGAGACATGTGGGGGTCGTTTCTGGACACCGTTTGTTGATCAACATAAATCCCCGCCAATTTCCATAGCTGATCATAAAAGGAATTACGTACCAGCGGCGCAGTTCACACCGTGCTACACAGAAAGAAAGAACGCACGAAAACTCCACGTAACAAAAATGGTGAAGATCAGGAAGTATTTCAAGTAAGTTGAAGATCTTAGACGTTACAAAGTTTACAACAGTAAGTGAAAGTGTATATATTATAAGAACGGTACAATGAGAATTAACATATCAGGACGTAAGAACAACATTACATAGAAGAAGTGCAGTAGAAATATAATAGTCGCACCATACGCGCGAAACTGCACGATATGAAACAAGCCACAGCGCTATATTATATTTATAACAACTGACATTTGGAAAGATCACAGCATATTTAAGAACATTATTGTGTTTTGAAAGAATGTACGGGTATGACTACAGTGCTACTTAAGAAAGGAAGATAGTACATAGATATGAAATGTCCGAAACATTCGACACCATGGTCGATATGGAAAGTAACTATGTTGATGTGAGTAGGCCATAAGATCTAAAGAAACACTGCACTGCCACAAGTCTACACCACAATATTGTACGATAACACAGCAATGGACACTGTACATTCGAGAATTGATGATTTGCTCACGAATTTGATTGCAACTGCTCAAAAGTGACTTTATGCTAAACAATCTGCGGAATTTATGAAGTTCGTCATGATTCAAGATTATTATCACATTTATCGTTGGACTGTTCCACATAGGATGGAGTGTACTACCGATCTGCAAGTATAGTTTACTCTATCAGAAAGACATTCGTTATTTTACGAACATTACTAACAGTTTTGATTTGGTTGTTTAAAACGCCAAAAGATTTTGACACCACACACGATTATATTTGATGCCGACACTCTGTCATAATTCACTATCGGCGCAAAGGACATTCGATACGTCTATAGACATTATTGATTGTACATGTCTGAAAACTTGCTGACGTCGGATGTTGGAGGATGCTATACACTACCATGAAGATTACCTTCGCCACATAGATTGTCATCTCTCAAGGAAGTTTAGGTGTGACATTCAATTGGTCGCTACACGTTAGATATCACGTCAGGACTTATTATATATACTCTTACTCTGATACCCTGACGCCAGGACATTGAGGCAACACTTCTACACAGAATACCACACACAATTTGAAGAATTCAACTCGGTCAGTCGGGACCGAACATTAACTCATTACGTCGACATCTACGGACAACGGTAACGTTTGGACACTGATTGACTGTACACGGATACACTACACACGTCAGGAGGCTACTCACTTTACACTTCAGCGGTTACACATCGGATCGTTATACGGAGTGACATTGTTCTTATTGGGCGTGATACCATTCGTCTTCACGCTAAACTTTACGACGCTATACTCCATTGTGGACATTAAGCGTTCCAGTACCCACAGCATTCAGCTGCTATAACTCAAGTATCGTCGAAAACACCCAAGCCAATCACGTTTCTCAGAAATTGGTTACGAACCGCGTTGGTTCGGGTTTGTACAAATTCATTGTACTTTCGTACAAGCAAGGAGCGGTCTACTTCCTTATACAATTCCTTCCCTTGGCATATCGTCGTTAACATATAGGATGTAAATTATCGAGCATTATATTTACGGACACGAGAACCTGAAAAAGGCCAGTATATGTTATTGTTGGTTAATGTGTTATTGTTGATAAATGAGGTGCCTATTATTTAATAATGAGTAAATTAATTCAAAAATGGATAGTGTGGGCGGTTAGAAGGGCATTTTTACATTAAGCAAGGACACTGGAATATTGGGGTGTCAACAGATAATTTTTGTCTTGGATTAAGTATAGTAGTAATTTCTATAAAAGGGCTATTTTATGAAAGAAAATATCTATTTACGTCACTCGTCAGTCGTCTTCTGTCATTGTTGAGTGTCTAGTACTAAATATTCTTTATACTATATATAGATAGCAAGAAGTTACTGAATCTCTTTATTGTTCAAGTTTACAGTGCTGTTGAGTTACAGTTCACATTTTGTTCAACAGTTGTTATATTGATTATCTTATCCGAATTGAACATATTTACATTTTTACATTGTTCTATCAAATTTCAGCTAGATAAATTATTATACAGGTAGGTCAAGATGGCTACACTTCTAGATTGCGTTATCTTGGGAGAAAAAAATGGTTTAACTGGTGCTGAGCTTCGAAACTGGGCGCTGCAAGAATATAGAGCTCAAGCTGCACGTGAGGGGGAGCAACGAAAAAAGAAATGGGTTCTTGAAAACGAACTAAAGGAACGTGAGATGGCTATCAAACGAAGTGAACTAGTTCTGGAACATGAAAAGAGGGTAGCCTTGCAACGCGAACGAATAGAGTCTAGAGAAAAAGAATTAACTTTGCAACGTGAAAAGATATCTGCAATGAGGAGAGAGATGGAAGAAAGACGGATAACAGCAGAGGCAGAGTTAAAGGCAAGACGGATAACTGTAGAGGCAGAGTTAAGGGCAAGACAATTAGCCGTACAGGCAGAAATCAATCAAAAACGACTCGCACTTAAAAATGAGAATCTTGCAAAGGAAACAATGTGGAAGGAGCGTATGAGACAAATGTATGAAATAAAGGAAAATAATCACACAGGTAAGGTATCTGCTACAATAGTGGAAGAACCAAACGCCAGAGATTTCGTTCAGAAAGTAACCATCGAACGCAAACCTGACGAGACACTCACAAGTACCCAAACTCAAACGACGCATGAAGAAGAAGAAGAAAATAAAAAAGAAGAAAACACACAATTAAAACAAGTTAGACCAACTGGTAACGAAAATGAGCTAACACAAATGTGTGATGACGCAACAGAAACGAATTGTATAAACCAGGATATGCACGAGATAAACGAACATTCTTCATCATATCAGAAACAGATGAAACGTGATTATATGTCTTTAAATGACTATCTTTTTGAAACATGCTAAAAAGAGAATAAAAATTACACGCTTTGGTTGTTACACACAAAAGTTACATGCACAACAAGCGGGGAAACATAGTGTAAACGGGTTCATACAAACAAAAACGCATATCATAAACATGCACACAGAAGTGAAGAAGCATAGCAAAAAAGGCAAGAGAGGTATTACATACATACGCACAGAAGTCAAGAAGTGTGTCACAAACGTACATACAGAAGTAATTAGGTGTATTACACACAATCACGCTGAAGTTAAACAGTATGTCACTAACAGATACACACAATCAAAGAAATACGTTGCGTGCGGCATTACAATTATCCATTCACAAGTTAAAAGAAGATACACAAGACTGAAAACAATTACATTGTTCCAATCAACAAAGTTACAATGTACAAATATTGGCATGAGTGCAGAAGAGAGATTCTACAGATTTGAAACAAAGAAAGAAAGAAAGAAAATGAATGAAAGGACGAATAAAAGAAAAGAATAACAAGAAAAATAAAATGGGATGAAAGTGTTAGGTTCATATCAACACATAGCACACCACAGACACATTAGGGTCTTATTACATAGTTATCCCAGATGTCACTGTGTAAAGGTATACTTGTCAGAATTGTTCTCACTATCTTTCTTCACTTAAGTGTGTGAAAATATGTTGGTTCTCTATTCTACAGATAATTGTTCGTAACTAGATCGTTATTAGAGAACTTAATAATTTTATGAAGAGTATTTGATTTAAATATTTATTATATTTCTGATTTATTATCTTAGAAATCTTGAATCTTTGAGATATGATTTTTCACAAAACTGTAAGAGCTACAACTCAATTATAATCTTGCCGATATTTTAAATCAACTATAAATATAAATATTTTATTCAATTTATTCAATCCTAGTTTATTATAGTTGTTTGTTCATAGAGTGTTTGGAAATATGTGTTAGATAGCACCGAATTTACTGACAATACACACACAGATCAACAATTACATATTATTAATGCAAATAGCTAGTTTAAATAGTTGGATACTTCTGTCAATATGTGATTTTGACAGGATGATAAGAAATTTACGTGAGGAGGAACCGTTGAGGCATGGAGAACTTTGGGAACTTTGACTTGTGTGGGTTTTCTCCTGTATCGAGTTTTCACTTGGATGGTTTGTGACTAGGGGTAACTACTGTAAAGGAAAACTGGTGAACACGTATTGTGATATGAATTGAACATTGTATAATATTATTGTGTGTATATAGAATTTAATTTAATGAATTGTGATAATAGTTGATTAGTTAACGTAGTTAGATTAAATACTATGTTAGTATAGTTATATTTTGATCATTGATCATTAGTTATTATTACTTAATTCCGAGTACGCCTAAAATTATGACGTCATAATACTAGTCCCCTACCTACCCGTTGGATGAGATTAAGATTTACGACATAGCGGTCGAGATAAAAGTCATTGTGTCTACACTGCTATGTGTCAGGTTAATTCTCTTGGGAAAAAAAATGATTACATCATTTTAAAAGGGAGGGGGGCATACTGCCACATGGCGTTTAGACATAATGACGTCATCGGAATGGGCGGTGGAAAATCATATACGGAGTTTCCCATTCAGACACTAAAGTGGATGTCAACAGAGGAATCCAAGGAGAATGTGGAGAACGTCATGAACACGGCAACGGGAGACGCTGTGACTTTGTGATACGAACAAGATGTGTTTCTGAAGGCTCGAGGTGAAGGTGACACCTGGATGCCGTGATTTCGGGATGAGACAGCAGGGAGTCTGGTAAGGAATTTATTGAGACGACAACGGTGAATGGATCGGGAATAGAAATCCACCTAGACTGAATCTTAGTATCTAAGAAATTGAGCTGAAGAATGGATAGGAAGGCTTCAAGGGCGACGAGCTGGTTTGGGAGCTCAGGGGTGGATGTATTTGAGTAGGTGCCGATCCTGTGGTTAGGGATCAGCCTGCTTTTCTGCCAGAGTTTAATCCTTGTACCAGTGGCGGAAATAAACGTCTGGAAAATCGGTCGCTTCACTTGAGTATGCTGTTCTGAGTTCTGTTACCAAGTTCCGATTTTTCGATGATGCTTTTTGTGTTTGCTCCAGTTGCGTTTAGCGGACAGGCACATTGAGACAAGTTAGGAGTAGAACGGAGCACTTATGGGTTACACCCGTGTGCCGTGATGTTGATCTCTCGACTTAACTAAGCTAACTAAACTATGTTTTCAAACAACCATTGGTATCTATTGGTATCAGCGTTCCCCTGGTTTCTTATCTCGTAGGGCTGGGAATGTTTTCAAACAACCATTGGTATCTATTGGTATCAACGTCCCCTTAAATCACTTGGATGGAAGATCGGATACCTAGCTCTCTCGGGTAAGGACGAAAACAGGAGGTCCACTGTGCAAGGTGTGCCTGTTACACATCCCACGACAGTTGAAAATCGCAAAGAACAGGCCGTCAAATCTGGGAAGAAAAGCAAACCTTACCACGGGTAGACAGAGGCCGTGACCTTGGATGAAATCTGTCTAGACTCTAGAGGAAGCAGTCTTGTCACAGATGCAGATCGAGGTCGGACACACTGACCTTTGAGATGCACAACTGGGTGTGACGCATTTCCCTCTAAAGAGGAACAACGAAGGATCAGAAGAAATTCAGAGTATAAAACGTGAAGAACGCAAAGGATTCGTTGCCAAGCTTTCAGGTTTGTTAGGTATGTTGGGTATGTTGGGTGTGTTGAGTGTGTTGGGTATGTTGGGTATGTTGGGTGTGTTGAGTGTGTTGGGTATGTTGGGTGTGTTAAGTATGCTGGGTGTGTTGAGTGTGCTGGTTGTGCTGGGCTTGTTGGGTATGTTGGATATGTTGGGTATAGTAGGTGTTTTGGATATGTTGGGTGAGTTAAATATGCTGGATGAGTTGGCTATGTTCGGTGTGTTGGGTGGGGTGGGCTTGTTGAGTATGTTGGGTGTGTTGGGTATAGTAGGTGTTTTGGGTATGTTGGGTGTGGTAAGTATGCTGGATGTGTTGGGTGTGTTGGGTATGTTGGGTGTGTTGGCTGTGTTGGGTACCTTGCGTGTGTTGGGTGTGTTGGATATGTTGGGTGTGTTGGGTGTATTGGGTATGTTGGGTGTGTTGGGTATGTGGGGTGTGTTGGGTGTGTTGGGTGTGTTGGGTATATTGGGTATGTCGGGTGTGTTGGGTATGTTGGGTATGTTGGGTATTTTGGGTGTGTTGGGTGTGTTTGGTATGTTGGGTGTATTAAGTATGCTGGGTGTGTTGGGTGTGTTGGGTATGTTCGGTGTGTTGGGTGTGTTGGGTATGTTGGGTGTGTGTTGGGTATAGTAGTTTTTTTTGGTATATTGGGTGTATTAAGTATGCTGGGTGTGTTGGGTATGTTGGGTATGGTAGGTGTGTTGGGTATGTTGGGTATGGTAGGTGTGTTGGGTATGTTCATTGTGGTATAATAAAAACGTCCCTACCCTTTCCTATTTATGGACTCCCTTAATAATACACAAACCCTTACAATTACTGTTTAAGTAACTTACTTAATGTAGGAGAAAATAAAACAGCGATAGACGGACCGTGGCAGCTTAATTAATTTGGCCTTATTTTGGCCTACATACCTGGCCAACAGTCGTCGACTGATTGTAAAACAAAGGCCAGTGTAGCCATTTTGGTCAGTACGACACAAAGAACAGACATGTAAAAGTTTTCCCTTCGGGGAGAAGGCATGTTGCCTTTCAAACCATGATTCTCTTCAAGCTATTGGTATGTTATCTACATAATTAAGATATATTTATGTATTACCTAGACCAGTATGTTTAATTAAGAATTAGTTACAATTCTCTTAAACCCGGGTATTTCTAAAGGAAAAAAGG
>JACEFZ010000053.1:0-39233 GCA_014155875.1 Cepaea nemoralis | reverse complement strand
ACTGACTACTGTTCCCTTTTGGGCTGGCTGTTTGGGCATCCCCAAAAAGACATATTTCGTGCCAATGATCATGGGAAATAAGGAGTCAGATAATACAGCAGCTGGAATAATGCCCGTGACGTACCTGGATTTAATCTCCACCTTGGCCATTGGCAGCGTCATGGTAACAGCACTCCTCATTGCCGGCTGTATTTCTATGTCTCCCCTGTAAGTTGGTCTGGGCTTACCAAGCTGGCGTCCACCACCGCTTCCCCATCCAAACCGGTATCGTAGAGACAAGCAACCCTGTTGGCCATTTACTTCAATCAGTTCAACCACAGGTGGTCTCTCTTGGTCCTGAGTGCCTTTCATCTCCTTAACCGTTTCCTTGCCTTCCTCTTTTAATTCCTCGATGTTGGTTTATGCAATTGGCGTCGTTTGCCTTGCATCTGCAGTCCACAGTATTATGTGTTATCGACTGGCAGTGTGTGCACCATGTTCCCTTCCTAGGTTTCCGTGTGTCCTTTTTTTTTCCTTTCTCCTTCGCCGACCCTCAGCCTTGTCTGTGATCACCGATGTAGGAATCACTTTGCATGCTGCGAAGTAAGAACTTTTAGGTTTCGATCTGCAGTCCTTCGTGTTAGTGAGATGCGTACCTTGCAGAATGAACACCACTTCTCAGACCACTGTCGTTTCGCTTGAGAATTCGAGGTGCTCTGGTTTCCTACCTTCACCTTCTCTGAACTCTCCTCTGTGTGCTTTATATAAGGTTCCACTTTTCCTCCTTCCCAGTTTTTAGGTTTCTTTTTCTCTTGTTTCTCCTGACCTTTTGTTTGTGTACTTAGTTCCTCAGTTTCACCATGTACTTCCACGAACCTTTCCGCCAGCTTATTCACAACATCAATCCGTTCCGCCCCTTGTTCTCCCAAGAAGGTTCTGAGAGGTTTCGACATTTGCTTTCGCATCTGGTCGACCACCATCATCTCTTCGAGACTCTCATAATCCCTCTTGAATTCTGCCAAGTCCATCCATTTCTGGAGATAGGATTTCAGCCTCAGACTATAGGCGGCGAATAGTTCTCCCGGCTCTCGTCTAGACGATCTAAACCTTCTTCCTATACGTTTGTACTGTGACTTCATACTGTTTCATCAAAGCGGCTTTCAATTCCTCATACTGATTTTCCTGTCCTGGTGGTAGGCGTGTGTAGACCTCGTAGCCCGAACCACGTAAAGCCTGGGATAATTTAAGAGCCCATCTGGTTCTATCCAGTCCCATAGCGACTGCCATAGCCTCGAACCGATCCAAAAACTGGTATATCTTCTCTTTACTTTCATCAAAGACCGCCAAGGGAAACTTCATGGCATGGTAACCCTGTCCACTCATGTGGGTTGCCCCAGGTGAAGATGAACTTCCTTCTGCTGCATCTATTTCACCCTTAGTTTGTGTCTTGAGTTCTAACTCTTTCAAGCGGTATTCATGTTCCATTTCTTGTCTCCTGGCATTCTGTTCCATTTCCAGTTTTCTTGGTCTCCTGGTCCATTTTTCTTTGGCCTCTTGTTCAATGTCCAGTCGCTTGGTCTCCTGTTCCAGTTTCTTGGCCTCTTGTTCCATTTCCATTCGTTTGGTCTCCTGTTCCAGTTTCTTGGCCTCTTGTTCCATTTCCATTCGTTTGGTCTCCACCTCTATTCTTCTCACTTCCAACTCGGCCTTTCGATCTTCTCGTTCCGCTTGACGAATCTCTCGCTCTCTTTCCTGGATGTAATCAGTTAGTTCCGAGCCAGCTAAACCAATTTCTTCTCCGTTGGCCCTAAGTTCTGCTGTGGTCAGTTTAGGAGTGGCCATATTCAAGAAGGTACGTCAGCAAATAAAGTACAGGACCCTTCAAGGCAGTAAAGCAATACTCACTATAGAATTTTATTCTAATTAACACCTATATCATTATCTATGCCTATCTAATATTATTAATCTACAACACCACACAGTACATCACAACCACTCTCTCATCCACAAGAGGAGATTTAGGATAAAGACTTATGTAGACGTGTGACCGTGTGACTAGCTTTGTAATGTGTCTTACCACCTATCCACATTCACTCTGTCTGGAACTTTCTCACTGTAAAGTCACCAGCGTTAATGAAATGTTTCTACTATAAATGTAATGGCACCATATATCCAATGGACGTCCTTCCATTAAAAGTCATCAATATATACTTATATTTATTCCAATCAGTATGTCCCAAAATGCAGGTACTCCGCTATGCCTGTGCCAATATGCAGGTACCCCTCTATGCATATGCCATGTTATGCCTTCAGGTCATATGGGTATTATGTATGTACCCCGCTCGCTCCACCAATTATGTCCTGTTATTTTCCCGAGAGGAAGTAGGAATCAACAAGCACATCTTCAAACTTATTATCTGTTGGGATTATTGACTGACTTTGGTCTACACTCCTCCCTTCTGTATTCCTTTCCATATATCTATTTCTTTCACTCTCTCTGTTATTCCCTCAACACATACTCCGACAACAGTTCCTTTCAACGATAAACAAAAGATTTATTAATAAAAACTATGTCTGGAGTATATATGGATTTTGTAAGCGTAGTTGATAGTGTATTCTATTGTTGGTGCTAGAAAGAACTCTGAATGTCTATCAGCTGTGTTGCTTCTCGCCCATTCATTCTTCAAGATCACAGGACAGCACATCAAACAGGACAGAGCTCACCCTGGATGATCCACATGCTTGAATCTGATGGTAAATCCGTTATTGAATGAAACAAAACTGTTCACCCCTGATTCACTGTACCGTAATAAAAGTCCCGTAAGTTTATGCATGCGGCCGGATCTGTTTCATGACGGTAAGTATCCAACATAAAAAAAACACCACATCGTCACAGTTCTTCCTATTGTCTTTTATTACTAGCAATGTTTTTACTTGTCTATTCTTTCTTCCCTATGCATACAAGACGTATGTAGTTGTAAGTATCCCTGCTTGCCACAGGTTACCATCTTTTCCTTTTAAGTGTTTTAGGGGTATATTCGTTTGAGCATACAGTGTTCTGTATTTGACTTTACTTTATCCTTTCTTCATCTTAAAACTTGTCTATGTTCTGTTTGGTTCTAAGTAAGTACTTTATTTGTTCAAGTGTAGTACTCTTCATCTCTTCTCTGCTTTCACTAGGAGATTGGAACCTGTGGAGAAGTATAACAGATCCCGTGATAAGCGTCCGCCCCTTACTACTACCTATGCAAGTGTCCTTCTCCAGCCATAATGAGAAGGCTTCCGAAGTAAACACCCGCATAAGACATATGAATTCACCAAAGTCTAAACTATCCACTAATAGAAAGCAATGGTAAAGGCTATTCACACACATCTATATTCCTATGCTAAAACTATACTCTAATATATTAATACCTTATAATTATCTTTGTCTGAATTGGGGGTACTAATGCACAATAGATACACAAACGTTCTTCCGAACGCCGCACCACCCTTTCCCTACTCCCTTGCCTCATGGAAAATCAAGAATCACACTCACTTCCACAAAGCAGTTGCTACTCTTTATAGGTCATTTTTGCCGCATAGTCCTTGACCTTGCTTGACACCTCAAGTCAATACTTCATTATCCCCGTTAGTGGAAAATTACTGATCTGAAACTTTTCCGCTATTTTATAAAACCCTCATTGTTTTGTTCCTTCCCTCTGAGTCATATATAGACCGCAATATGCTGTGGAAATTTTCCTCAGTAACCCATCTCCCCCCCCCCTCCTTCTCAGCCCCAACTCTCTCTCCACACACACCTGACATTATCTGGGTTTTCCAATCCTGTCTTTATCACCTGACCGCGATCCTGTCCAATAGTGCTGTCTGCCTTTGTCGCAAACCTATTTGCCCACGCGAAGGTTACCTGTGCTATCGGTGGGCACTTCCGTGTCTTGACCTATAAACACATGCGCCTGGTCACTCAACCCGACATTTCGTGATGTTTTTAACCCGTGAAGTAACCTCGTCATCCTACACTCTCATTGACCTGTGCCGCTGTAATTTCTACGTTAACACTTCAACCCGTCAACATTAGTGGTCATTGACTCTGGTCACACCGTTGTTGGTTATCCTTACTGTTTTGTTTGTTAACCCTTCTCCTACCTGGTTAGTCGGTGTATAAAGTCGTCTATCTGGGAATCATTAACTCTCAGCATTCCACGACATAGGCCCCCTCTTAAGAGATTAGACCGCGTCGAATCTTTCTCACTGTAGGTTTGATTCCCATGATCCACAACCCTAGTCTTCTTCCTCCAGAGCTGGATGTCTGGATAGGAAATCTGCTCCTACATTCTCCTTAGCAAGGATGTATTCCACGGTGAAGTCCAGTTGCAGCATCAACGTCCCTCACGTCCACCGTGCATTGAGCTTCTGCTAAGTAGCTATGACCATCACGTGTTGATGATATGATTGGATCCTCACATGGCTCACCTCATTATCCAGTAGGCGCTCTAATTGACACCCTACTATACTACTCACGACTGAAACTAGTGTTGGCTCATCGCTCCTGTACGTTCCGTTGACCTCCTTTCCACTGGCGTAAGCGATGGCTCACAATACAGATGGATTGTCCCATCCTGATTGTAACACTGCTTCCATGTCCTCTTGGTTTCCCCCGGCTTTGCCTCTGGGGATGTTCCACCTCGTCCTCGATGGACCGAGTCGTCTTTCCCAAATCTCCTGGACTTTTGCTTCCAGGACCATCTTGGGCGATATTGTATCTGGTCAGCCAATCTTCGGTTGGAGTCCTGGGTAATTCTCGCTTTTCCCGACGTTACCCACCCCTTCTAAACTTGGTTACCGGTGAAACTTTCACTCTTGTCCTTTCCCTGACTTGTGATTTCCCTCCTCCTGTCGTTGGGTAAATCTGACCTATCACGTACTGTCCCATAGGCCCTCCTATGTTGTACTGGCGATCTCTGGTCTTCGTCTGGACTGGTAACCTTTGTCCCCATGGCTGCCATCACCATAAAGTGCGAAGCTTTGCTCCCGGATCTCTCTTCATATTTCCTAATGAGATGTCTAGGGAGATTTTTCTTCTCTTCCCCGATCCATATTTTGTAGATGTTCTTGGACACCACCTTTTCCACAGGATAAGGTCCTTTCCATCCTACTTGGAGTATATTGGTCTCTGCTGGACTCCACACTTCCACTTTGTCTTCCACTTTAAGAGCTAGTTTCCTCTTAATTCGCTTGTTGGGTGGTGCTTTCTGGCACTCCGAACAAGACTTCAACCACCGGCGTACATCTCCGGTCATTCCGGGCCAGCAATAATGGCCGGAAATTTGCTGCAAGGTCTCTCTGACACCCATATGTCGATTCTCACCTATGATGTGTCCACTCTGAAGAATGTGAGGACGGTGGGTCTCTGGAACCACCCACTGCTCGTGCAGGTTATCTCCCCTCCCAGCTCTCCAATAGAGTAGTTGATTCTTCAGAAAGTACTGTCCCCGTTCTGGTGGCTCAGCACTTCTTTGCAGCTTCCTGTAGCAAGGATGCAACGTAGTATCCTTCCTCTGGGCAGTATGCAATTCTCCTATCCCTGAGTTGTCGCATAGTGTCTCTGCCTCTTTTTCCTTCCCTTGAGATCCACTGACTACTGTTCCCTTGTGGGTTGGCTGTTTGGGCATCCCCAAAAAGACATATTTCGTGCCAATGATCATGGGAAATAAGGAGTCAGATAATACAGCAGCTGGAATAATGCCCGTGACGTACCTGGATTTAATCTCCACCTTGGCCATTGGCAGCGTCATGGTAACAGCACTCCTCATTGCCGGCTGTATTTCTATGGTCTCCCCTGTAAGTTGGTCTGGGCTTACCAAGCTGGCGTCCACCACCGCTTCCCCATCCAAACCGGTATCGTAGAGACAAGCAACCTGTTGGCCATTTACTTCAATCAGTTCAACCACAGGTGGTCTCTCTTGGTCCTGAGTGCCTTTCATCTCCTTAACCGTTTCCTTGCCTTCCTCTTTTAATTCCTCGATGTTGGTTATGCAATTGGCGTCGTTTGCCTTGCATCTGCAGTCCACAGTATTATGTGTTATCGACTGGCAGTGTGTGCACCATGTTCCCTTCCTAGGTTTCCGTGTGTCCTTTTTTTTTCTTTCTCCTTCGCCGACCTCAGCCTTGTCTGTGATCACCGATGTAGGAATCACTTTGCATGCTGCGAAGTAAGAACTTTTAGGTTTCGATCTGCAGTCCTTCGTGTTATGAGATGGTACCTTGCAGAATGAACACCACCTCTCAGACCACTGTCGTTTCGCTTGAGAATTCGAGGTGCTCTGGTTTCCTACCTTCACCTTCTCTGAACTCTCCTCTGTGTGCTTTATATAAGGTTCCACTTTTTCTCCTTCCCAGTTTTTAGGTTTCTTTTTCTCTTGTTTCTCCTGACCTTTTGTTTGTGTACTTAGTTCCTCAGTTTCACCATGTACTTCCACGAACCTTTCCGCCAGCTTATTCACAACATCAATCCGTTCCGCCCCTTGTTCTCCCAAGAAGGTTCTGAGAGGTTTCGACATTTGCTTTCGCATCTGGTCGACCACCATCATCTCTTCGAGACTCTCATAATCCCTCTTGAATTCTGCCAAGTCCATCCATTTCTGGAGATAGGATTTCAGCCTCAGACTATAGGCGGCGAATAGTTCTCCCGGCTCTCGTCTAGACGATCTAAACTTCTTCCTATACGTTTGTACTGTGACTTCATAATGTTTCATCAAAGCGGCTTTCAATTCCTCATACTGATTTTCCTGTCCTGGTGGTAGGCGTGTGTAGACCTCGTAGCCCGAACCACGTAAAGCCTGGGATAATTTAAGAGCCCATCTGGTTCTATCCAGTCCCATAGCGACTGCCATAGCCTCGAACCGATCCAAAAACTGGTATATCTTCTCTTTACTTTCATCAAAGACCGCCAAGGGAAACTTCATGGCATGGTAACCCTGTCCACTCATGTGGGTTGCCCCAGGTGAAGATGAACTTCCTTCTGCTGCATCTATTTCACCCTTAGTTTGTGTCTTGAGTTCTAACTCTTTCAAGCGGTATTCATGTTCCATTTCTTGTCTCCTGGCATTCTGTTCCATTTCCAGTTTCTTGGTCTCCTGGTCCATTTTCTTGGCCTCTTGTTCAATGTCCAGTCGCTTGGTCTCCTGTTCCAGTTTCTTGGCCTCTTGTTCCATTTCCATTCGTTTGGTCTCCTGTTCCAGTTTCTTGGCCTCTTGTTCCATTTCCATTCGTTTGGTCTCCACCTCTATTCTTCTCACTTCCAACTCGGCCTTTCGATCTTCTCGTTCCGCTTGACGAATCTCTCGCTCTCTTTCCTGGATGTAATCAGTTAGTTCCGAGCCAGCTAAACCAATTTCTTCTCCGTTGGCCCTAAGTTCTGCTGTGGTCAGTTTAGGAGTGGCCATATTCAAGAAGGTACGTCAGCAAATAAAGTACAGACCCTTCAAGGCAGTAAAGCAATACTCACTATAGAATTTTATTCTAATTAACACCTATATCATTATCTATGCCTATCTAATATTATTAATCTACAACACCACACAGTACATCACAACCACTCTCTCATCCACAAGAGGAGATATAGGATAAAGACTTATGTAGACGTGTGACCGTGTGACTAGGTATGTAATGTGTCTTACCACCTATCCACATTCACTCTGTCTGGAACTTTCTCACTGTAAAGTCACCAGCGTTAATGAAATGTTTCTACCATAAATGTAATGGCACCATATATCCAATGGACGTCCTTCCATTAAAAGTCATCAATATATACTTATATTTATTCCAATCAGTATGTCCCAAAATGCAGGTACTCCGCTATGCCTGTGCCAATATGCAGGTACCCCTCTATGCATATGCCATGTTATGCCTTCAGGTCATATGGGTATTATGTATGTACCCCGCTCGCTCCACCAATTATGTCCTGTTATTTTCCCGAGAGGAAGTAGGAATCAACAAGCACATCTTCAAACTTATTATCTGTTGGGATTATTGACTGACTTTGGTCTACACTCCTCCCTTCTGTATTCCTTTCCATATATCTATTTCTTTCACTCTCTCTGTTATTCCCTCAACACATACTCCGACAACAGTTCCTTTCAACGATAAACAAAAGATTTATTAATAAAAACTATGTCTGGAGTATATATGGATTTTGTAAGCGTAGTTGATAGTGTATTCTATTGTTGGTGCTAGAAAGAACTCTGAATGTCTATCAGCTGTGTTGCTTCTCGCCCATTCATTCTTCAAGATCACAGGACAGCACATCAAACAGGACAGAGCTCACCCTGGATGATCCACATGCTTGAATCTGATGGTGAATCCGTTATTCAATGAAACAAAACTGTTCACCCCTGATTCACTGTACCGTAATAAAAGTCCCGTAAGTTTATGCATGCGGCCGGATCTGTTTCATGACGGTAAGTATCCAACATCAAAAAAACACCACATCGTCACAGTTCTTCCTATTGTCTTTTATTACTAGCAATGTTTTTACTTGTCTATTCTTTCTTCCCTATGCATACAAGACGTATGTAGTTGTAAGTATCCCTGCTTGCCACAGGTTACCATCTTTTCCTTTTAAGTGTTTTAGGGGTATATTCGTTTGAGCATACAGTGTTCTGTATTTGACTTTACTTTATCCTTTCTTCATCTTAAAACTTGTCTATGTTCTGTTTGGTTCTAAGTAAGTACTTTATTTGTTCAAGTGTAGTAATCTTCATCTCTTCTCTGCTTTCACTAGGAGATTGGAACCTGTGGAGAAGTATAACAGATCCCGTGATAAGCGTCCGCCCCTTACTACTACCTATGCAAGTGTCCTTCTCCAGCCATAATGAGAAGGCTTCCGAAGTAAACACCCGCATAAGACATATGAATTCACCAAAGTCTAAACTATCCACTAATAGAAAGCAATGGTAAAGGCTATTCACACACATCTATATTCCTATGCTAAAACTATACTCTAATATATTAATACCTTATAATTATCTTTGTCTGAATTGGGGGTACTAATGCACAATAGATACACAAACGTTCTTCCGAACGCCGCACCACCCTTTCCCTACTCCCTTGCCTCATAGAAAATCAAGAATCACACTCACTTCCACAAAGCAGTTGCTACTCTTTATAGGTCATTTTTGCCGCATAGTCCTTGACCTTGCTTGACACCTCAAGTCAATACTTCATTATCCCCGTTAGTGGAAAAATTACTGATCTGAAACTTTTCCGCTATTTTATAAAACCCTCATTGTTTTGTTCCTTCCCTCTGAGTCATATATAGACCGCAATATGCTGTGGAAATTTTCCTCAGTAACCCATCTCTCCTCCTCCTTCTCAGTCCCAACTCTCTCTCCACACACACATGACATTATCTGGGTTTTCCAATCCTGTCTTTATCACCTGACCGCGATCCTGTCCAATAGTGCTGTCTGCCTTTGTCGCAAACCTCTTTGTCCACGCGAAGGTTACCTGTGCTATCGGTGGGCACTTCCGTGTCTTGACCTATAAACACATGCGCCTGGTCACTCAACCCGACATTTCGTGATGTTTTTAACCCGTGAAGTAACCTCGTCATCCTACACTCTCATTGACCTGTGCCGCTGTAATTTCTACGTTAACACTTCAACCCGTCAACATTAGTGGTCATTGACTCCGGTCACACCGTTGTTGGTTATCCTTACTGTTTTGTTTGTTAACCCTTCTCCTACCTGGTTAGTCGGTGTATAAAGTCGTCTATCTGGGAATCATTAACTCTCAGCATTCCACGACAAGTGTACTAGTTTACAATGCAGAAAGTGAAAGGGTAGTGATTGCGTTTGTTTTGTTCGTGTTTTTACATGCGTCCTGTGTGTTCAGTATTTGTGTGCGTGTATTAACAGAGCGTTGCATGTGAGCGTGTAGGTGACATATATGTAATATTCCAACAATTTATTCATTTGACATATTTACATGTGAAATGGGGGGTAACCCAAAAATTATTTTATTTTACTATGTTTGCTTCCCCTGTCTCCACTCCCAGCAATTGGCTCCATCCCCGCCAATACCATCACCATCTCTTCGGTAGTGATGATAGGGGCAGTAAAATTGTTTAACCCAACCAGTGAGGGCGGTGGCAGTGTTAGCAACAACAGTAACAAGCAGGGAGAAGGGGGACATGAGGGAGTATAAAAATAATAGTAATAATCAGAGAAATAAAAATAATAAAGATATTTGAATAACGAAGACACAAACAATAGATTGCACGATTTATTGCCTGGCATATTTCGCTGCATCTCGTCAGGTACATACTGCAGGAATCACACAACTTACGTGAATTAACTAGATAAATCCTTCAAGTTGAAATATACACATATACGCACAGTAATGTCAATTATCTACCACGGTAATTTTAAGCTGACTAACATGTCTTTCTATTTGCACAATTCTGGCATGCGTTGATTGATCATAATTGCTTCTGCAAACTTTAACAAGCGAGTATTTTGTGTGTTAAACAACACGCGAAAGGCAGTGTCTTTGTCCACCACATGGCCGCTTTCGATAATGTTCCTGTCAATTGAAGACGCCGGGAGCTTTCGGTGTGTCGGCCCCACGAGACTAGCATCTCCTGTGTGTTGTATCTTGTTGACCCTTTGAGGTATGTGGTCTGACACTCGTTTGTTAAACTGTCTCTCTGTTCTACCAATGTAGAAGGCCTGGCATCTACATGTGAATTGGTAAATACAATTGTTTGTGGCGTACAGAGGAACAGGCTCTTTGACTGCTGGTGTAGGAATCGGTACGGTTTTATATCTAATGACTGGAGTTGCATCACAGAATGCTCGGACTACTGCTGTAGTAAGCCGGTCTTGTAGACGTTGCATTACGTCATCCCCTCGAAATCTTAGCTGGATGAATACCTTGAGTTTAGGGACTGCAGTTACGTCTGGTTTTGGTTTGGGCTGTTGGCAGTGGCACTTTATAAATCCTGTGGAGTACCCATTCAGGTTTAAGACATTCTTCAGAGTTTCAAATTTCTCTGTCAGTGTGTCCTGGGTGCATAACTTTCTAGCACGGTCAAACAGGGTCCGTACTAAGCCCCCGTTTGTACTGGACAGGTGTGAAGCTCTTAAAATTTAGGTATTGGCCAGTCCATGTTCCTTTGCGATACACCGATCTTTGAATTGTGCCGTCTGCTCTACGTCTCATTAGAATATCTAGGAACGGCAACGCTTCGTTGTGTTCGTGTTCCATAGATAGAGAGATGTTTTCATGCGTCTTGTTCATTGTGGCCTGGAACGATGTTGCTTGTAGCTCGTCTGTGGTGTTAATTAGTATATCGTCCACATAACGACGATAAAAGGCCAAGTTGTTGATGTCTGATAATCTCTTTTCTTCTAAATGTGCCATGAAGATGTCCGCTAGAATAGGACCAAGAGGAATTGTATGTTGGTGGTACATAATAGTAGTAGCCTCTCCAGAATAGGTGTTGGTATGCCTAATTGTGCTTGGAGAGTGCGAGCCACGTGGTGTGAGCGTTTTTGAAGTGGCCTCACTGATGAGTCCCGCATTCGCAAGTGACTGGACCTCTTTCCTCATTATTGCATCCAAGTCCTCAGTCCATTACCACATTACCTCCGTCCATGCTGGATAATCCTGGATATAAAATCCAAAATGTTTATAATTTTAAGCGTCTCCGTGGCGAAGGGGTCAAGCATTTTGACTCGGGCTCCAAAGGTTGTGGGTTCGATTTCGGGCCGCATCCTTCGGTTCACGAGTTACATTTTTCAGAGACTTCTGTGGGTCGTCGCTAGAACTGCGGAGTTCGTGCTTTGCGCTATGCTTCCCGCGCTGCGGAAAGAGACCGAGTCATACGGGATAGAACCTGGTGCAATTAAGTCGACCCTGTCGACTTGTAAGCGACTTTTTAAATCATTTTTTATAATAGCTCGTCTTATGACATCCTTATTAAAGCTGTCTACAATAACCCTTTTCTACCTACCGTTTGGTTATTGCGTGGTGGTTTAATTCCAGATTCTTGCACCCATCGACAAAATGACCGTTTACTCAAACCCAATGCATGCACTGTTCTTTTTTTCGGAATTTGTAATAGTATAAAACAGTTTCCTGCGATCAGATTCTATACAAAAATATGTGTACAACTTCATAGCGATGCTTTGAAGTGTATACACAATTTCGCATTCAATCCCATTGAAAAATATTCACACATTTCAATGTTAGCGAAAAATGGTAAGATTTTTTAAAAATAATAATAATAATCAGGTTTCATGAAATCATCCACAGTTTGACGACACCTCTGAACAGTCCCAGTTTAAACTGCTCGGGGTTCTTGGCATAAGGCCAATCCCGTGAAAAACGAAAATATTCAACACTGAACGCTGATTGTCTGGCTACACTGTAATACATTTAAAATTACGAACTTCATCTCTGACCCGTAAATTATGTACCGCATGTAAACAAACTTTGAAATCTGCTGTAAAATCTCCAGAACAAAAATTGTTTTGTTGGGTGGACATAATGATAAGGTTATGTGCTAAATCTCATCATTTTCCTTCAGTTGGTTACTGAGATATGGAATTTTATATTGGGGCAGACAAAATTGAACACACTATAGGAGATCAAGTCTACCCCGAATCACAGTGTGGCTTTCGACAGAACCGGTCTACCATTGATATGATATTCTCATTGCGACAAATGCAAGAAAAATGCCGTGAACAGAATCAATCACTGTTTATTGCCTTCATCGACCTCACAAAGGCATTTGATTTGGTCAGTCGTGAGGGTCTGTTCAAGGCACTAAAGAAGATTGGCTGCCCACCAACTCTTCTGTCCATTGTGGAATCGTTCCACACAGGCATGAAGGGTATAAGAGAGTTTGATGGTCCAACATCTGAAGAGTTTGAAATCAAGAGTGGAGTTAAGCAAGGTTGTGTACTAGCTCCCACCTTCTTTGGAATATACTTTCACTTCTACTGAAATATGCCTTTCGTGATCAGGATGGTGGTATATACATTCACTCATGCTCAGACGGCTGCCTCTACAATGCTCAGAGATTGAAGGCCAAGGCCAAAATTAGGAGGGTACAGATCATAGAGTTGCTTTTTGCAGATGATGCTGCAGTTACGACCCACTCTGAGGAAGAATTGCAATGTCTACTGTCTGCATTCTCCAATGCTTGTTCTCAATTTGGTTTAACAATTAGCAAAAAGAAGACACAGATTATGTCACAAGGTGCACATGGGGTACCATCAATCTTTATTGACGAGCCCGAACTAGATATGGTAGACAATTTTACATATCTAGTATCAGTGGTAAATAGCAAATTATCCCTAGATCAGGAAATCAACATCCGGATTGGTAAGTCAGCAACAACAATGAACAGGTTAAGAAAAAGAGTTCGGAGAACAGGAAGCTTACTGCCAAAACAAAAGTCCTTGTCTATCAAGTCCTGTCTCCTTAGTTAGTACTCTTCTTTATGTAGTGGAAACATGGACAACTTACTCACACCAAGAGAAACGTTTAAACAGCTTTCATATGCGGTGTCTGCGAAGAATTCTTGGTATTAAGTGGCAAGACAAAATCACAAACACTGAAGTATTGGAAATATCAGGTTGTGTGACGGTTTATTCCATGCTCAGTCTTCGTAGACTTATGGATAGGACATCTTAAGAGGATGGATGATGGTAGAATACCAAAGGACATCTGTTTTGGTGAATTACAGATGGGTAAGAGATCTCAAGTGAAATGGCGAATCATGACCGCCCACGCTTTCCGGCATGGCACATGATTGATTGATTGAAGAGATCTCAGGGTCGGCCTCTGCTACGATACAAATATGTGTATAAGCGGGACATGATTGATACAGGCATTGATAATGCACATTGGGAGTAAATCGCCGCTGAACGTGTTGCATGGAGGGCAAAGATCATAAATGGAATAAATACAAAAGAGAAAATTATTGCAGATAAGTCACACACCGAGTGTGTGAGACGTTTGATGGTGCATGATGATGGAAATGACCACGTGTTCACATGTACCCACAGTGAACGGATATTTACAGCGCGAATTGGCCTTATCAGTCACATTCGCTACCGCCATAGGTAAAAGTTATTATGCCTTTTTAAAGCACAAACTATCGTCTGTCAAGACGGCAAGGTGCCAATGAATTGCACCAATCTATTTGTTATATGTTAACTATTAAGTTAATATCTTACTGTTGAATCTAAACTTTTTGGAACGGATATTCAATGTACTTAATAAGCTGTCAACAATAATACATACACTTGCAAAAATTTAATAACGATTTTTTTTCCAGCTTATATCACTTATTTAAGAGACTGAAAAATTGTGCACACCCATAAAAACTGTTCTTGTCTCCCTTGTGGCTTAATCTATGACTTGTATCCCTTGGTTAAATATTGTCCATTCCAGTTGTCCCTGTTTATTGAGAACATGAATATTCATAGTATACCTCACATTATAGAGATCAACACAAGTTTCCATATTTATAATGTCACGCAGAACTGGATGTACTCAAATCTACAACAAGCGTAATTTTTATGAAATGTTTCTGGGCTCTAATAACAGATGTAGAAGGTTCTGAATGTTGAGTGTTGGTGTTGCGAGCTGATTAGTTAGACAATGTGAATGCCGAGTGTTGGTGTTGCGATCTGATTAGTTAGCTAGTTAGTTAGTTAGTTAGTTAGTTAGTTAGTTAGTTAGTTAGTTAGTTAGTTAGTTAGTTAGGTAGTTAGTTAGTCGGCAGATCATCCTCATTGCACATCGAACCATTCAGTCCATAAGTGCTCGGATCCCTTCCTCATTAAATTCCGCAGCGTGTAGCGGCTAACGACACCAGTTCTGTGTTCGTTTATCAATCTTCTTTGGCTTTCTGCATAGTGTTCTTGTTTGGCCACATCTCTTTAATTTGCTGTTCTCACATCCTGACCATGGTTGTCAGATTCACAGCCATCACGTGGTTCTTGCGAACGATTTACTTCTCGTAAAGCATTCAGAATGTCAGCCTGGTCCATGGCGCATCCACCTTCCACAGTAGCCTTTCCTGCGTGCTTGTCAGCCTGCTCATTTCCTTGTACAACCGCATGCCCTGGCACGAAAATGAAACTAATCTTTGCCAGTCGAAACACCTCCCGAGAGCGCAACCACTCTCTTCGGATCGACCCATCTCTATCTTCAGCCTTCTTCCAGGGGAAAATGGGTTTTAGATGTGACAGTTGGACTTCTGAACCAACAACAATATCCGGGCCTGCCCACAGGGATCACCATTATCTCCGGTGCTTTTCAACGCCTACACTGTAAGAACTACCAGCGAGCAGATCACTGGACCGGGGAGGACACTGTCATATGCCGGCGATGTGTTAGTGTATCGTCAGTGTAAGCATAGAAGATCGGGTTGCTATGGAACTACAAACCGAACTAAATCGCATAAGCTCTTGGTGTGTACTAACCCCCACCCTCTTTGGAATATACTTTTCACTTCTACTGAAATATGCCTTTCGTGATCAGGATGACGGTATATACATTCACTCACGTTCAGATGGCGGCCTCTATAATGCCAGAGATTGAAGGCCAAGACCAAAATTAGGAGGGTACTAATCAGAGAGTTACTTTTTGCGGATGATGCTGCGATTACGACCCACTCTGAGGAAGAATTACAAAATCTACTATCTGCATTCTCCAATGCTTGTCTGAATTTGGTTTAATAATCAACAAGAAGAAGACACAAATTATGTCACATGCTGCACATGGTGTACCATCAATCTTCATGACGACGCGGAACTCGAGATAGTAGACCATTTTACATATCTAGGATCAGAGGTAAATAGCAAATTATCCCTCGATCAGGAAATCAACATCAGGATTGGCAAGGCAGCAACAACAATGAACATGTTAGCAAAAAGAGTATGGGAGAACAGGAAGCTTACTGCCAAAATAAAAGTCCTCGTCTACCAAGCCTGTGTCCTTAGTACTCTTCTTTATGGCAGTGAAAGCTGGACAACTTACTCACGCCAAGAGAAACGTTTAAACAGCTTTCATATGCGGTGTCTGCGAAGAATACTTGGTATTAAGTGGCAAGACAAAATCACAAATACTGAAGTATTGGAAAGATCAGGTTAGTGTGACGGTGTATTCCATGCTCAGTCTTCGTAGACTTAGATGGATAGGACATGTTAGGAGGATGGATGATGGTAGAATACCAAAGGACATCTTTTTTGGTGAATTACAGATGGGTAGGAGATCTCAGGGTCGGCCTCTACTACGATACAAGATGTGTGTAAGCGGGACATGATTGATACAGGCATTGATAATGCACACTTGGGAGCAAGTCGCAGCTGAACGTGTTGCATGGAGGGCAACTATCAGAAATGGAATAAAGACAAAGGAGAAAATGATTGCAGATAAAGCACACATAGAGCGTGAGAGACGTAAGATGGTGCACAATGGTGGAAATGACCATGTTTTCACATGCATCTACTGTGGGCAAACATTTGCAGCAAGAATTGGCCTTACCAGCCACACTCGCCACCGCCATGGATCGTAGTTATTAAGCCTTTTTGAAGCACAATGTACCAAAATATCGTCTGTCAAGACGGAAAGGCTGCCAATGTAAAATGCGCCTGGTCACTCAACCCGACATTTCGTGATGTTTTTTTAACCCGCTGAAGTAACCTCGTCATCCTACACTCTCATTGAACTGTGCCGCTGTAATTTCTACGTTAACACTTCCACCCGTCAACATTAGTGGTCATTGAATCCGGTCACCACCGTTGTTGGTTATCCTTACTGTTTGTTTGTTAACCCTTCTCCTACCTGGTTAGTCGGTGTATAAAGTCGTCTATCTGGGAATCATTAACTCTCAGCATTCCACGACAAGTGTACTAGTTTACAATGCAGAAAGTGAAAGGGTAGTGATTGCGTTTGTTTTGTTCGTGTTTTTACATGCGTCCTGTGTGTTCAGTATTTGTGTGCGTGTATTAACAGAGCGTTGCATGTGAGCGTGTAGGTGACATATATGTAATATTCCAACAATTTATTCATTTGACATATTTACATGTGAAATGGGGGGTAACCCAAAAATTATTTATTTTACTATGTTTGCTTCCCCTGTCTCCACTCCCAGCAATTGGCTCCATCCCCGCCAATACCATCACCATCTCTTCGGTAGTGATGATAGGGGCAGTAAAATTGTTTAACCCAACCAGTGAGGGCGGTGGCAGTGTTCAGCAACAACAGTAACAAGCAGGGAGAAGGGGGACATGAGGGAGTATAAAAATAATAGTAATAATCAGAGAAATAAAAATAATAAAGATATTTGAATAACGAAGACACAAACAATAGATTGCACGATTTATTGCCTGGCATATTTCGCTGCATCTCGTCAGGTACATACTGCAGAAATCACACAACTTACGTGAATTAACTAGATAAATCCTTCAAGTTGAAATATACACATATTCGCACAGTAATGTCAATTATCTACCACGGTAATTTTAAGCTGACTAACATGTCTTTCTATTTGCACAATTCTGGCATGCGTTGATTGATCATAATTGCTTCTGCAAACTTTAACAAGCGAGTATTTTGTGTGTTAAACAACACGCGAAAGGCAGTGTCTTTGTCCACCACATGGCCGCTTTCGATAATGTGCCTACCAATTGAAGACGCCGGGAGCTTTCGGTGTGTCGGCCCCACGAGACTAGCATCTCCTGTGTGTTGTATCTTGTTGACCCTTTGAGGTATGTGTTCTGACACTCGTTTGTTAAACTGTCTCTCTGTTCTACCAATGTAGAAGGCCTGGCATCTACATGTGAATTGGTAAATACAATTGTTTGTGGCGTACAGAGGAACAGGCTCTTTGACTGCTGGTGTAGGAATCGGTACGGTTTTATATCTAATGACTGGAGTTGCATCACAGAATGCTCGGCCTACTGCTGTAGTAAGCCGGTCTTGTAGACGTTGCATTACGTCATCCCCTCGAAATCTTAGCTGGATGAATACCTTGAGTTTAGGGACTGCAGTTACGTCTGGTTTTGGTTTGGGCTGTTGGCAGTGGCACTTTATAAATCCTGTGGAGTACCCATTCAGGTTTAAGACATTCTTCAGAGTTTCAAATTTCTCTGTCAGTGTGTCCTGGGTGCATAACTTTCTAGCACGGTCAAACAGGGTCCGTACTAAGCCCCGTTTGTACTGGACAGGTGTGAAGCTCTTAAAATTTAGGTATTGGCCAGTCCATGTTCCTTTGCGATACACCGATCTTTGAATTGTGCCGTCTGCTCTACGTCTCATTAGAATATCTAGGAACGGCAACGCTTCGTTGTGTTCGTGTTCCATAGATAGAGAGATGTTTTCATGCGTCTTGTTCATTGTGGCCTGGAACGATGTTGCTTGTAGCTCGTCTGTGGTGTTAATTAGTATATCGTCCACATAACGACGGATAAAAGGCCAAGTTGTTGATGTCTGATAATCTCTTTTCTTCTAAATGTGCCATGAAGATGTCCGCTAGAATAGGACCAAGAGGAATTGTATGTTGGTGGTACATAATAGTAGTAGCCTCTCCAGAATAGGTGTTGGTATGCCTAATTGTGCTTGGAGAGTGCGAGCCACGTGGTGTGAGCGTTTTTGAAGATGGCCTCACTGATGAGTCCCGCATTCAGCAAGTGACTGGACCTCTTTCCTCATTATTGCATTCCAAGTCCTCAGTCCATTACCACATTACCTCCGTCCATGCTGGATAATCCTGGATATAAAATCCAAAATGTTTATAATTTTAAGCGTCTCCGTGGCGAAGGGGTCAAGCATTTTGACTCGGGCTCCAAAGGTTGTGGGTTCGATTTCGGGCCGCATCCTTCGGTTCACGAGTTACATTTTTCAGAGACTTCTGTGGGTCGTCGCTAGAACTGCGGAGTTCGTGCTTTGCGCTATGCTTCCCGCGCTGCGGAAAGAGACCGAGTCATACTGGGATAGAACCTGGTGCAATTAAGTCGACCCTGTCGACTTGTAAGCGACTTTTTAAATCATTTTTTATAATAGCTCGTCTTATGACATCCTTATTAAAGCTGTCTACAATAACCTTTCTACCTACCGTTTGGTTATTGCGTGGTGGTTTAATTCCAGATTCTTGCACCCATCGACAAAATGACCGTTTACTCAAACCCAATGCATGCACTGTTCTTTTTTCGGAATTTGTAATAGTATAAAACAGTTTCCTGCGATCAGATTCTATACAAAAATATGTGTACAACTTCATAGCGATGCTTTGAAGTGTATACACAATTTCGCATTCAATCCCATTGAAAAATATTCACACATTTCAATGTTAGCGAAAAATGGTAAGATTTTTTAAAAATAATAATAATAATCAGGTTTCATGAAATCATCCACAGTTTGACGACACCTCTGAACAGTCCCAGTTTAAACTGCTCGGGGTTCTTGGCATAAGGCCAATCCCGTGAAAAACGAAAATATTCAACACTGAACGCTGATTGTCTGGCTACACTGTAATACATTTAAAATTACGAACTTCATCTCTGACCCGTAAATTATGTACCGCATGTAAACAAACTTTGAAATCTGCTGTAAAATCTCCAGAACAAAAATTGTTTTGTTGGGTGGACATAATGATAAGGTTATGTGCTAAATCTCATCATTTTCCTTCAGTTGGTTACTGAGATATGGAATTTTATATTGGGGCAGACAAAATTGAACACACTATAGGAGATCAAGTCTACCCCGAATCACAGTGTGGCTTTCGACAGAACCGGTCTACCATTGATATGATATTCTCATTGCGACAAATGCAAGAAAAATGCCGTGAACAGAATCAATCACTGTTTATTGCCTTCATCGACCTCACAAAGGCATTTGATTTGGTCAGTCGTGAGGGTCTGTTCAAGGCACTAAAGAAGATTGGCTGCCCACCAACTCTTCTGTCCATTGTGGAATCGTTCCACACAGGCATGAAGGGTATAAGAGAGTTTGATGGTCCAACATCTGAAGAGTTTGAAATCAAGAGTGGAGTTAAGCAAGGTTGTGTACTAGCTCCCACCTTCTTTGGAATATACTTTTCACTTCTACTGAAATATGCCTTTCGTGATCAGGATGGTGGTATATACATTCACTCATGCTCAGACGGCTGCCTCTACAATGCTCAGAGATTGAAGGCCAAGGCCAAAATTAGGAGGGTACAGATCATAGAGTTGCTTTTTGCAGATGATGCTGCAGTTACGACCCACTCTGAGGAAGAATTGCAATGTCTACTGTCTGCATTCTCCAATGCTTGTTCTCAATTTGGTTTAACAATTAGCAAAAAGAAGACACAGATTATGTCACAAGGTGCACATGGGGTACCATCAATCTTTATTGACGAGCCCGAACTAGATATGGTAGACAATTTTACATATCTAGTATCAGTGGTAAATAGCAAATTATCCCTAGATCAGGAAATCAACATCCGGATTGGTAAGTCAGCAACAACAATGAACAGGTTAAGAAAAAGAGTTTCGGAGAACAGGAAGCTTACTGCCAAAACAAAAGTCCTTGTCTATCAAGTCTGTCTCCTTAGTTAGTACTCTTCTTTATGTTAGTGGAACATGGACAAATTACTCACACCAAGAGCAACGTTTAAACAGCTTTCATATGCGGTGTCTGCGAAGAATTCTTGGTATTAAGTGGCAAGACAAAATCACAAACACTGAAGTATTGGAAATATCAGGTTGTGTGACGGTTTATTCCATGCTCAGTCTTCGTAGACTTATGGATAGGACATCTTAAGAGGATGGATGATGGTAGAATACCAAAGGACATCTGTTTTGGTGAATTACAGATGGGTAAGAGATCTCAAGTGAAATGGCGAATCATGACCGCCCACGCTTTCCGGCATGGCACATGATTGATTGATTGAAGAGATCTCAGGGTCGGCCTCTGCTACGATACAAATATGTGTATAAGCGGGACATGATTGATACAGGCATTGATAATGCACATTGGGAGTAAATCGCCGCTGAACGTGTTGCATGGAGGGCAAAGATCATAAATGGAATAAATACAAAAGAGAAAATTATTGCAGATAAGTCACACACCGAGTGTGTGAGACGTTTGATGGTGCATGATGATGGAAATGACCACGTGTTCACATGTACCCACAGTGAACGGATATTTACAGCGCGAATTGGCCTTATCAGTCACATTCGCTACCGCCATAGGTAAAAGTTATTATGCCTTTTTAAAGCACAAACTATCGTCTGTCAAGACGGCAAGGTGCCAATGAATTGCACCAATCTATTTGTTATATGTTAACTATTAAGTTAAATATCTTACTGTTGAATCTAAACTTTTTGGAACGGATATTCAATGTACTTAATAAGCTGTCAACAATAATACATACACTTGCAAAAATTTAATAACGATTTTTTTCCAGCTTATATCACTTATTTAAGAGACTGAAAAATTGTGCACACCCATAAAAACTGTTCTTGTCTCCCTTGTGGCTTAATCTATGACTTGTATCCCTTGGTTAAATATTGTCCATTCCAGTTGTCCCTGGTTATTGAGACATGAATATTCATAGTATACCTCACATTATAGAGATCAACACAAGTTTCCATATTTATAATGTCACGCAGAACTGGATGTACTCAAATCTACAACAAGCGTAATTTTTATGAAATGTTTCTGGGCTCTAATAACAGATGTAGAAGGTACTGAATGTTGAGTGTTGGTGTTGCGAGCTGATTAGTTAGACAATGTGAATGCCGAGTGTTGGTGTTGCGATCTGATTAGTTAGCTAGTTAGTTAGTTAGTTAGTTAGTTAGTTAGTTAGTTAGTTAGTTAGTTAGTTAGTTAGTTAGGTAGTTAGTTAGTCGGCAGATCATCCTCATTGCACATCGAACCATTCAGTCCATAAGTGCTCGGATCCCTTCCTCATTAAATTCCGCAGCGTGTAGCGGCTAACGACACCAGTTCTGTGTTCGTTTATCAATCTTCTTTGGCTTTCTGCATAGTGTTCTTGTTTGGCCACATCTCTTTTAATTTGCTGTTCTCACATCCTGACCATGGTTGTCAGTTCACAGCCATCACGTGGTTCTTGCGAACGATTTACTTCTCGTAAAGCATTCAGAATGTCAGCCTGGTCCATGGCGCATCCACCTTCCACAGTAGCCTTTCCTGCGTGCTTGTCAGCCGGCTCATTTCCTTGTACAACCGCATGCCCTGGCACGAAAATGAAACTAATCTTTGCCAGTCGAAACACCTCCCGAGAGCGCAACCACTCTCTTCGGATCGACCCCATCTCTATCTTCAGCCTTCTTCCAGGGGAAAATGGGTTTTAGATGTGACAGTTGGACTTCTGAACCAACAACAATATATCCGGGCCTGCCACAGGGATCACCATTATCTCCGGTGCTTTTCAACGCCTACACTGTAAGAACTACCAGCGAGCAGATCACTGGACCGGGGAGGACACTGTCATATGCCGGCGATGTGTTAGTGTATCGTCAGTGTAAGCATAGAGATCGGGTTGCTATGGAACTACAAACCGAACTAAATCGCATAAGCTCTTGGTGTGTACTAACCCCCACCCTCTTTGGAATATACTTTTCACTTCTACTGAAATATGCCTTTCGTGATCAGGATGACGGTATATACATTCACTCACGTTCAGATGGCGGCCTCTATAATGCTCAGAGATTGAAGGCCAAGACCAAAATTAGGAGGGTACTAATCAGAGAGTTACTTTTTGCGGATGATGCTGCGATTACGACCCACTCTGAGGAAGAATTACAAAATCTACTATCTGCATTCTCCAATGCTTGTTCTGAATTTGGTTTAATAATCAACAAGAAGAAGACACAAATTATGTCACATGCTGCACATGGTGTACCATCAATCTTCATTGACGACGCGGAACTCGAGATAGTAGACCATTTTACATATCTAGGATCAGAGGTAAATAGCAAATTATCCCTCGATCAGGAAATCAACATCAGGATTGGCAAGGCAGCAACAACAATGAACAGGTTAAGAAAAAAAAAGTATGGGAGAACAGGAAGCTTACTGCCAAAATAAAAGTCCTCGTCTAACAAGCCTGTGTCCTTAGTACTCTTCTTTATGCAGTGAAAGCTGGACAACTTACTCACGCCAAGAGAAACGTTTAAACAGCTTTCATATGCGGTGTCTGCGAAGAATACTTGGTATTAAGTGGCAAGACAAAATCACAAATACTGAAGTATTGGAAAGATCAGGTTATGTGACGGTGTATTCCATGCTCAGTCTTCGTAGACTTAGATGGATAGGACATGTTAGGAGGATGGATGATGGTAGAATACCAAAGGACATCTTTTTTGGTGAATTACAGATGGGTAAGAGATCTCAGGGTCGGCCTCTACTACCATACAAAGATTTGTGTAAGCGGGACATGATTGATAACGGCATTGGTAATGCACACTTTGAGCAAGTCGCAGCTGAACGTGTTGCATGGAGGGCAACTATCAGAAATGGAATAAAGACAAAGGAGAAAATGATTGCAGATAAAGCACACATAGAGCGTGAGAGACGTAAGATGGTGCACAATGGTGGAAATGACCATGTTTTCACATGCATCTACTGTGGGCAAACATTTGCAGCAAGAAATTACCTTACCAGCCACACTCGCCACCGCCATGGATCGTAGTTATTAAGCCTTTTTGAAGCACAATGTACCAAAATATCGTCTGTCAAGACGGAAAGGCGCCAATGTAAAATGATTAACTTAATACAGGCGCTCGAGCTTATGTTTTCGGGGAATAAATTACGCATTATGATTTTCTGTATTCATTAGACAACTTTTGAATCAGACGTGTCTCTTTTAAAATTCTAACATGTCAGCTGAAGGATTACCAGAAGTGACTTATGATATGTGCCATGGCGTTTACGGATTCTGAGCGTGATTCGTATTTCGACTTTCCATGTGTAGTTTGGTACATTTGGGATTAATTTAGGAACCACTTCCAGTACCCAGTGTGAATTATGTCGCAGACAGCAGAGCATATACTCCAGGATTGCTCAAATTACAACATATCCAGGCGAACCTTCTGGCCTAGAGAGATAACAGTGGAAGATAAACTCTATGGACCGCTGAGTGAACTAAAAAAGACTGTTAGATTCATACAAGAGACAACATTGCAGTTATACACATATTTCAGGCGTACGAAAGAAAAAGAAGAAGAATAAGAAATTATTTCAAGGCACATACGGATGTGCCAGCCAAAAATATCCTGATGATATATCAGCAGCCTATAAGTAAACACATGCAAGACTTCATATAATACATTTTACACATTCCAATTTAGTCTTTATATATTACTATTAACTTAAAAATCTTACTGTCGAATCTAAAAGAAATTGGAAAGCATATTTAAAATACTTAAGGTACCTTCAAAATAAATATATATATCTTGTAAAAGATTATTAATGATTTGTTTCGCAATGTATTACTCATTTAAGAGGCTGAAAAATTTCGCACATGCATAATAAGTGTTCTTACCTCCCTTGCAGCTTAATCAATGATTTGTATCCCTGGGTTAAATATTTCTCTTTCTAGATATCCCTATTTATTAAACATGTTTATTCATAGTCTACTTCACAGTATAGAGATCAACAAAGTATTTTTATTTATCAAATGTACACATGATGCCATTTTGTTTTCTGTTGTTTGAATAATGAAAAAAAAGTATTTTTATTTCTTAAATGTCATTTAATTTAATTTTCTTTTAAAAATTACATCAGTCAAATGATCGCCGTTATTGTCCACACACAGTGTAAGACCTCGCATTGCGGGCTGCGTGGGTCTCGAGGTATGGTGTCCGCCTCGAGTGCTGGAGGTCCCGGGTTCAAGCCCCGATAAGAACCGGGATTTATTTCACGTGGACTTCTATAGTCTGTTCACATCTGTGCCTTCTTCCACATTCAATTTTTTTGAAAACTGTTGCATCGTTATGAAAATGTTCCTGCCGCCTTATATTTACCTTCTCCTAAGGAATATGACTTTAATAGGTCCAAAAGTAACTTAAATCATGGAAAGCGCAGACATTTCTTTGATGTTTTGGCGAAAATGTAGTGAATTCACGCTAACAAACTTGTTTTACAGTCGCTTAAAAAACAGTATCGCACGTCACATTGGTTGGCGATACAACGAGTTCTTGAAAATTGAGACATATATTCGTCTATTCATTTCTTAAAGACCGTTAATTATACTGCAATTGACACTTCTTGGATATATATATATATATACATGTATACATATTGCTCAGCACTTTTACTCAGTACATATATGTATACCGTTACACTTCATGAAGGCTGATAAGGTTACTGATCTGTGCACTTCTTCAAGACTTTTAATTAGACTAGAAACACATAGCTGTGTCCATTACCTGCTGTGCTTAGAAATCTCAGCACTTTACCGTGGTAATTAGCGTAATCTGTATTTTTTTTCTTATACATATTCTGATTTTGTTTACTTTTTGTTCTATTATAACGTCTTCACCCCCACAGCTCACACCATTGTTCAAGAGACATAGAAGAAGGACAGCGAGGTTATCATACGGAAAATTGCTGTGTGCGAGCATGTGTGTGAGTGTGTGTGTGTGTGTGTAAGTGTATGATTGTGTGTGTGTGAGTATGTGTGTGTAAGTGTGTGTGTGTGTGTGTGTGTGTGTTATCGACAGGCCAAAACCACTGCTGTTTATTGTAGACTACACTGTACTGGAAACGAAGATCACAAAAACATTTATTTCTCACAGAGAATATCCGGTAGGAACACAGCTTCCGTCAATGACTGTATATTTCCCTACGCCCATGGAGACCATGCCACAAGATTTTAAGGACGCGTCAATAGTCCACCTTTACAAACGTAAAGGAAACCGCCAATCCTGTGACAACCACCGAGGCATCTCCTTGCTTTCAATTGCAGGGAAGATACTCGCCAGAATTCTTCTCAATCGCCTCACAGCCCATCTCGATCAAGGTCTTCTTCCTGAGAGTCAATGTGGCTTCAGAAAAGAACGTGGAACTGTTGACATGATTTTCGCTGCGAGGCAGCTGCAAGAGAAATGTCAGGAACAGAACTGTGAAATGTTCTCCACTTTCATTGACCTTACCAAGGCTTTTGATACAGTCAGCAGAGAAGGACTGTGGAAGATTATGGCAAAATATGGCTGTCCACGAAAGTTTGTCCAAATAGTGCGGCTATTTCATGACGGCATGCAGGCAAGAGTACAGGAAAATGGTGAGCTGTCTGAACCCTTTCCTGTCACCAATGGAGTGAAGCAAGGATGTGTCCTGGCACCAACACTGTTCAGCCTCATGTTTTCAGCCATGTTGATGAATGCCTTCGAGAACGACGACATTGGAATAGACATCAACTACCGTATGGATGGAAAGTTATTCAATCTCAGAAGGCTGAAAGCTAAAACCAAAATTAACAGTGGCACAGTCAGAGAGCTCCTGTTTGCTGATGATTGCGCTCTATACGCCAACTCAGAGGTGGACATGCAACATAACGTTTCAGCTTTCTCACATGCCTGTGCCAACTTTGGGCTCAATATCAACTTGGAGAAGACTGTAGTTATGTACCAGCCAGCTCCAGGGAATAATCACACTGTGCCGAATATCAAAGTGAATGATCATAGACTAAGTGTTGTGGACAAATTTACCTATCTTGGCAGCACCGTGTCACAAGCTGCCACAATCGATGACGAAGTGAATGCAAGAATCTCCAAGGCCAGTGCAGCCTTTGGCAGACTGTACAAGAATGTATGGGACAGAACTGGAATAAGCCCGCAAACAAAGCTAAAAGTCTACAAAGCAGTTGTATTATCCACACTGCTATATGCTTGTGAAACCTGGACTGTTTATCAGCGACACGCTAGGAAATTAAACCACTTCCACACAGTCTGCCTTAGGAAGCTACTGAAGATTAAATGGCAAGACAAGATTCCAGATACTGAAGTCCTAGAAAGAGCATCCATGCCCAGTATCCACACTCTACTGATGAAGAATCAGATTCGCTGGGCTGGTCACTTGACTCGCATGCCAGATCACAGGCTCCCTAAACGAATTTTTTACAGCGAACTGCGTTGTGGTAAACGCTCCCAAGGTGGCCAGAGGAAACGTTTTAAAGACACTCTGAAAATTTCACTGAATGCTTTTGGAATTCATCATGACACCTGGGAGGCTGCAGCCAGAGACCGAAATTCGTGGCGTGCATCATTGCGCAAAGGTGCAGTTATATGTGAGGCAACCAGGACTGCAAGAGCTGTGAAGAAAAGGCAGGACAGAAAAACCACTGCAGGAAATCCTCCTCCAGAGACGTCAAGCATTCTTTGTCCACATTGTCAAAGAACATTTCGAGCCAAAATAGGCCTTATCAGCCATCTTAGAACCCACGGCTCCACACCTTCAACCCCACTGGATGAAATGAATGGTCATCATCATTCTTGATGGACAAACAACAACAACAACATTTCCCTACGCATAGCCACGAAGACATATTCTTGTGTATTGTGTGTAGCATGCTGCACAGAACACCTTCCACGATGTGTATATACGAAACAATGGTTTACATATTTGCAACAAAACAAACACTATGAATACAATACAACTAACATACAACAAATATAAGCTGTGGTCACCGATATATCAGGACAACTGGACATCTCCAACATCGGCTGCTCTTCCGTCTGTGTTAACTACGCCTAGATAAATGCATAACTATGGTGATTATTGTATACAAAAATTTCCAAATGATTTCATTAACATGCATAGGACCAATCATATCTGACGGCAAAGTCATAACAAGAAACATCCACTGTTGTGAAACTATCCTCTCATAAAGTTGGAACACTTATAGATCAGTGTTCCCATTGATTATCTTAATGCAGTCGCTCGAGCTCATGTTGTAGGGGGAGTAAATTTCGTATCATGATTGTTTGTAGCCATTAGGCGACTTTTGAATCAGAAATGTCTCTCTTAAAATTCTACTACATGTCAGCCGACGGAATATCAGTTGTGACTTATTATATGTGCCACGGCGCTAACGGATTCTGAGTGTGATTTGTATTTCGATCTTTCCATGTGGAGCTTTGTACATGTGGTATTAATTTAGGATCCTCTACCGGTACCCAGTATGAATAATGTTTCTATTACCATAATTGATATTAATTCAAGGCACATACGGATGTGCCAGCCAAAAATACCATAACGACCTCAATGAAAACGTGTAATTAAACGTATGCTATACTTGATATAATATATTTTAAATATTCCAATTTGGTTGTTATATATTAACTATTAAATTAAATATCTAACCGTTGAATCTAAATATATTGGAAAGCATATTTAAAATACGTATCTTAAAAACGAATACATACCGCATGAAAAAATGTATAATAATTTGTTTCAACATATATCACTCATGTAAAAGGTTGACAAATTGTGCACATACATAATAACTGTTTTTGTCTCCCTTGCTGCTTATGTATGATTTGCATCTCTGGGTTAAATATTTCCCATTTTATATGTCTCTATTTATTGAAAATTGTATTCAAAGTTTACCTCACATTATAGACATCAATAGCATGATAGGTTAGAATATATATATATATATATATCATGTGCCATGCCGGAAAGCGTGGGCGGCCATGACTCGCCATTTCACTCGATCACCAGTGTCGTAGATCAGCTCAGTGTTCCTGTCTCGTCCATGCCATGTGGCCAAGCCATCCAGATATTTTCCTCTCGGTCTTCCTCTTGGTCTGTTTCCCTTCGATCTTGCCAGTTGTCACTAAGTTCTCCAGTCCATTTCTTCTCATAATATGTCAAAAAATGTTGACTGTCTACGTCTAATTTCTCTAATCAATTTACGATTGTTCATTTGTCTCCTGTAGTACTTGGTCATTGGTTTTTCTGTCTGTCCATGGTATTCTTTGTATTTTCCTTAGAAACCACATTTCTGCAGCCATCAGATGTTTTTCAGCTTGACTGCACATTGTCCAAGTTTCACATCCATACAAAAGAACAGGCTCTATGTATCCCCTCAACACTCTTTTTCTCGTTTCAATTGACATCTTTTCATTGGTCAGAATGTTTTTAATGTTGCTAAAGGCTTCTTTCGCCATGGCAATTCTTGTTCTAATCTCTCCAAGGCTTCTTCCATCAGATGTTATGACTGTTCCGAGATAATTGTACCGATTCACTTGTTGAAGAATATTCCCATTTACTTGTATATTACATTGTGGTACTTCGTTCTTCCTAGTGACTGACCATAAACTGTCTTCTTACAATTTAATTCCAACCCCAGCTGCTCACTGTGTACAACAACTGCGTCTACTAATTGTTGTAGATCTTGTGCATTGTCTGCAATCAATACTGTATCATCTGCATATCTAATGTTATTGATGTTTTGTCCTCCAATGCTGATTCCATTTATATCTTCTACATTCCTGAAAATATTTTCACTGTATAGGGAAAAAAGATCTGGAGACATTACACATCCCTGCCTAACACCTCTCTTAATAGGTTGATATTGTCCCACTTCATTATCAATCCTTATGGCAGCTTGTTGTTTCCAATATATGTTTTTTATAAGTCTAATGTCTTTCCCATCAATTTGTAGATCTGCAAGCATATCCACCATGTTGACATGTCTAACTCTATCAAAAGCCTTTGTATAGTCAATAAAGCAAAGATGTATATCCTTGTTTACTTCTATAGCACGTTCAATAACTGTTCGCAGCATATACACAGCATTTACTGTACCCTTTCCTTCTACAAACCCACATTGTTCTTCCCCTATTTCAGGTTGTATCTTCTTCCTCACTCTTTGCATGATAATTCTTAGCAAAATCTTTGTGATGTGACTCATTATACTAATTGTTCTATGTTGATCACATTCCAAGGTTCCTGATTTCTTTGGGATTGCAATAAATACAGAGTTACATAATTCAGGAGGTATATTTCCAGTATCATATAATGTGTTCAGCAGTCTGGTGACTTGCTCTAGTTCAAATTCTTCTAAAGCTTTAATCATTTCTGTTGTGATGTTATCTGCACCGGGGGCCTTGCCAGCTTTCATATGCTTAAGAACATTTCGAACCTCCATCTCCAAAATTGGTGGTCCTTCATTATTAAATCTAATATCATACTGTTCGTCTCTGTTATCATCATAAAGGTGTTTCACATAATCTGTCCATACATGTAGAATCTGGCCTTTTTCTATTATGATTTTGCCATCTTTAGACACCCTGTTGATGTACTTGTTCTTTTATTAGTAAGTTCCTGAATTCTTTTGTGCACTAATTTGGTATTTTGACTGTTGTGTTGTTTTTCAATTTCTAAGCACTTTTAATCAAGCCATGCTTCTTTGCCTCCTTACATAATATTCTGACTTGTCTGTGAATTTCTTCATATTTGACAGAATTATTTTTGTTGAGTCTTCTTGTTTCCATGAGGTGTAAAATTTCTTTGGGCATCCATTTCTTACGACCCACCTTCTTTAATTTTGGAATAATTGTTTCTGCAGCCACATTGATTGAATTCTTCAACGTTTCCCATTGATCACCCACATCCTGGAATAATATCTCTAGATCAGACAATATTTCAAATATGTTCTGTACTTCTATGTTGAATTTGTTTTGTATTTCCTTGTCATTACTCAATGTACACAAATCATATTTAGTGTTTCCTGTTATATACTTTACTTTCTTCAACTTTATGCTCAATGTTCCTGTGAGTAATCTGTTGTCACTATAACAATCAGCACTGGGAACTGTTTTTGCTACTGTTAGCGCGTTTCTAAATCTTCTGCTAATGAGAATGTAGTCAATCTGGTTTCTAATCCTGCTATCAGGACTCCTCCATGTCCATAATCTTCTAGGGTGTTGCTTAAACCAGGTGTTTCCTACAATCATTTCCTGTTATTTTGCCCACTCTACGAGTCTGTATCTGTCGCTTGTTTTCCCGGGAGAGAGGTGGAATCAACAAGCACATCTTCAAATTTATTATCTGTTGGGATTATTGACTGACTTTTGTCTACACCCCTCCCTTCTGTCTTCCCTTCCATATATCTATTTCTTTCACTCTCTCTGTTATTCTCTCAACACATACTCTGACAACAGTTCCTTTCAACAATAAATAAAAGATTTATTAAGAAAAACTATGTCTGGTGTATGTATGGACTGTGTATATGTAGTTGGTATTGTCTGCTAGTGTGAATGCAAGATAGGACGGTTGATCTCGTATGTGCATTAGTTCTTCTCGTCTTTTCTGTCAGCCAAAACACAGGACTGCACACACAGAAATGGAGTGATCTCACCATGAATGATCTCCTCCTGCTTGAGTCGGGAATTAATCCAATTCTTGAAGAAAACAACTGTTCAATGTCTTATCACCAGAAAATAATCCGATTTGGTAAGTCACTGAAGTTCATATATTTCCCGGTTTGGACGGTATTATAATCCACCTCTGAATACACACCGCCACTATCCAACATTGTCTAGAGTTACTATGACTGTTCTACACCATGTCTATGGTTAACAAAGTTTAATGTTTCGGCACAGTGCAATTGCATGCAGTTTTAAGTATCCCTGCTTGCCACAGCTTAACGTCTTTTCCTTTTAAGGGTTTTAGTTGTATATTTGTTTTGAGCATACAGTGTTCTGTATTTGACGTTAAGTTATCACTTCTTCATATTAAACCATGTCTATGTTCTTGTTGTTTCTAAGTAGGTACTTTATTTGCTCAAGTGTAGTAACCTTCATCTCTTCTCTGATTTCAATAGGAGATTTGAACCTTATATATGCCTCTATAGAATTAATGTAAGTCCCCGAATCGAAATTTATCCGCAGTCAAGCACTCTATCCCATTATAAGGGAGGATATTTCTATTCATTACAGGACACATAAAATCTATCTTTCCGTCCAGTTTGGTAGCACACACTAAACAGAACCTCCATGTTCAGCTTTTTATATCTCGTGTCCCATTCTCCGTTGAGTGTTTGATCTACGATCAAATTTGCCGTACTCGTAACATCAAAAGTTCAGTGAGATCACATATACGTCCTGGCGCTCCGTTCTCCGCTGTTGCGCTGGTCCTCTGTCCATCGCTCGTTTGCACTTCAAAGCATTCTCCGTTCATTTCCCCGTCGGCCGATACGAGCGGGAGTCACTGACCTCGGCGCGTACCTGTATCCTATTTTCATATCTGTGTCGGTCAATGATCTTTTATTCGTCCTCCTCTCAGAATGAAGTACACGATTGTTAACCCTCCTTCTTCCTTGTATTTTGATATGTAAGTTATCAAGGAATCATTAAACTGCAGTATTTTCCGTGACAGTATCCTCTTTCATTTCTCACTCCTAAACCATAGTTTCCTACTGTGTATCTATCCCCTTGATTTCCTACTTTTGCATTGATGTCCCCTATTATGATGGTTATTTCTGAATTTTTACATTTCTTTAAGGCAGACTCTATGTCATTATAAAATTCTTCTACACTATCTTCACTGGATTCTCCTGTTGGGGCATATACTTGAATAATATTTATGTTAAAAGGTCTGCCACTCAATTTAACTAGTAGAACTCTTTCCGACACTGCCCAATATCCTTGAACAGATTTTGATGTTTTCCGGTCCAAAATAATTGCCACTCCCCTATGACGATCTTCACCTCCAGAATAAATAATCTTGAAATCTTCATGTTACTTGATGCCTGCTCCTGTCCATCTCGTTTCGCACATCCCTAAAATATTAATTTTTTCCCTTTCAATTTCTTGTTTTATGTTCTCTAATTTTTCGTCGTCGTTTAACGTCCTAACGTTCCATGTTGCTAATTTTAACGTCTCTGTCCTTGTCTTGCGATGATCAGTCTTTAAGCGAATCATGATGTACTAGGCACTTTTAAAGAGGTAGTTTGCCGTTGCTTTCCTCTATGGCAGTGACCGTACTGGTCGGAGACCGCAGCCATTGACTCAAGAAGAGTTCCTCTGCCTGCCGTCGTGAAACTCGAGACCATGACCAACAAATATCTGTCGGCTGCCCTCAAAATTTCATCCACCACCTGCCTTCCGTGGCTTCTTTTGAAAACAATAAAAGAACACAAAATAACATCACATAATCCACAGGAAAACACTTCACAGGAAATCCATAGGAAATCACACGAAATCCAAAGGAAAACACTAAATAGCGTCCCCCCCCCCCCCCCCCGAAAAGTACGCGTCATTTTGTCGCCATTGTACCGGAGTGTGTGTCTGTGAAGTTTATGTCAATATAGTGAGTATGATGTACATGGTTAGAGGTTAATATGAGAGGGAAAATGATAATAATTACATTATTGAATTATAAATTACGCAATATCTACAAGGCCGTGAATAAATAGTTATACTCAATATGTACACTGTTATAATTTATATTGTTGTGATACACGTTGACGTGGTTACTATGAAGTCAATTAATATATTATCAACTACATAATAATTAAACTATTAAATTATCAATTACATATATTACTATCATCAACTTCAATTCTGCACGTCACTTTTTCTGCAATCAAAGGTATCCTTTCTGGAACATTAATGGAATCCCTATTCATTAGAATTCCATTGGCCTGATTCTTTTCTCTAATGGCCATCCTCTTTGTTATCATTGCCCCGTATCACACCGTAGTTTTCTGTTTCTTTGTTTGTATCATCAACAGCACCTATTCCATAACATCCTAGTGTCAATATAAATGCTCTTTTCGTTTCAACGTTGTGTAAGAAATATCAAACATGAAAGCACACGGGCGCGTAAATAAATCACATCAGAATTATAAGGGAGGCGTTTAAGGCAAGCTGGAAAAACAAGAAACGATTGAGAGACAATAAGAAACTAAATACAAGTGTAGGGGCAAAAACTGTTACTGATTAAAGAACTCATCCATCCATCATGTGCCATGCCGGTAAGCGTGGGCGGTCATGTTCTGCCATCTCACTCGATCACCAGAGTCATGGATCAGCTCCGTGTTTCTGTCTCGACCATGCCACAAGGCCAAGCCATCCAGGTACTTGCTTCTAGGTCTTCCCCTTGGTCTGTTCCCCGCGATCTTACCAGTTGTCACCAAATTCTCCAATTCATTTCTTCTCATAACATGTCCAAAGAATTTTGACTGTCTACGTCTAATTTCTCTAATCAATTTACGATCTTCATTTGTTTTTTGAAGGACTTGTTCATTGGTCTTTCTGGCTGTCCATGGTATTCTTTGCATTTTCCTCAGAAACCACATCTCTACAGCCATCAGATGTTTTTCAGCCTGACTGCTCATTGTCCACGCTTCACATCAATATAAAAGTACAGGTTCTATGTAGCATCTCAACACTCTTTTTCTCGTTTCAATTGACATCTTTTTATTGGTCAATATGTTTTTCATCTTGCTAAAGGCTACTTTTGCCAGAACTAAAAAAAGTTTTAAAAAATTTTTTTTTTACAAATTAAGAACTAAAATTAAAGAACTAAGTGGTTGGAATTGTTAGTTAGAATTCAATATGATCAATCAGCAGTTAGCGCGTTCTTAGAACAGTCAGATAAAAGGTTACTTGTAGAAATTAAAACAAGAATCGCATTGAGAAAAGATGGCCTTAGTACTCCCTCCCCACCACTCTCCAGGGCAGGGGTGACTCTCGCCTCACCCCCTCCAGTGTGCTGACCAGTGTACCCATCCTCTTCAAGCAGTGTACAAGTCATGGTATTTCGATCTCTCAACGTGGAGTTTAATATATTTGGGCTCATTTAGGATCCGCTTCCATTACGAATGATGTTTCCATTACTGTAACTGATATTATTTTAAGGCACATACGTATGTGCCAGTCAAAATGTACGTCAAAAAAAATGTGCAATCATAGTTATAATATATTTACACGAAAGCTAGTCTAGATGTAATAGATTCAGAATATACCAATCTGGTTGTTATATATTAACTATTACGTTAAATATCTTACCGTTAAATCTAAATATATTAGAAGACACATTTAAAATACTAGCGCACCTTCAAAAACAATACATACTGCTTGCAATCATATTAATAACAATTGTGTTCAATATATATCACTGATTTAAGAGGCTGATAAATTGTGTACATCCATAATAACCATTCTTGTCTCCCTTGCTGCTGAATCAGTGATTTGTATCCCTTCTTCTTCCTCTTCTTCTTCAGCATTCCGAGCGATTCAGGTTCTTTGCTGCAGATACAAGCCGTCCCCATTCGTCTCTCTGGTTGACCTTCTCTTGCCAGTTGCTGATTCCAAGTGCTTATAGGTCTGTATGTATATTATCTCTATACCATCTTCTTGGTCTACGGTCATTTATTTCCCGAGTGTAAGCGAGTTTTGTTTCCCTATTATCTTCCATTCTCTCTATATGCCCCAGCCATTGCAGTCTATTAGCCTTCATGATGCCAGTGATTAGCGGGGACTTAAACAGATCATAAATGTCTTTGTTGTGTCTTCTTTTCTACTCTCCACTTTGTGTATCCCTAATGGACCCAAAGATGTGTCTTACGACTCTGTTCTCGAAGGTTTGTAGCATGGATTTGTATCCCTGAGGTAAATATACATATGGGATTAATTTAGGATCCAATTCCTGTATGAATAATGTGTCTATTACCATAAATGATATTATTTCAAGGCACATGCCTATGTGCCAGACAAAAATTAAAGTGACACAATAATAAAGCTATATAAGCAAACAATGGACAGTACACTTGATATAATGCATTCAAATTACATCAGTCTGGTTGTTAGATATTAACTAGAGAGTTAAATATCTTACTGTTGAATCTAAATACTTTGGAATGGATATTCAAAATACTTAACACTCCGTCAGAAATTGTCCATAAGCTTGTAAAAATTTAATACAGACTTATTTCAGCTTATATCACTAACTTAAAGAGGCTGAAAAATTGTGCACATCCATAATAACTGTTATTGTCTCCCTTGCGGCTTAATCTATGATTTGTATCTCTGGGTTAAGTATTTCCCATTCCAGATGCCCCTATTTATTGAAAATGTTTATTCATAATTTACCTCACATTATAGAGATTAACACGAGTTTCCATATTTATAATGTCACGCAGAAATGGATGTGCTCAAATCTACAACAAGCGTGATTTTGATGAAAAATGTAATAACAGATGTAGAAGGGTGTGAATGCTTAGTGTTGGTGTTGCGAGCTGATTAGTTACATATGGGAACGTTCATGGTCTGTGATCATCGCAGTTAGTTGACATACTCGAATCCTCATTGGAACAAGGCGTCATTTGCTTTGTTTGTGGTTAGAAACTTTGAAAACTTGTGAAATCTACACAAGAATGATTGCTCACTATGGAGACAGTTTGAATCAGAAGAGACTGTATAAATGGGTAGAAAGATTTCACAACGGAAGACAACGTCTTTAATGAACCGCGCAGCGGGAGACCTTCAAGTGTAGCAAAACACACAGTAACACGGCAGATGGACAAGCTAGTCAATCACAAGAGGCGACACACTGCTGATGAAATAGCCGTGGATTTCAACTTGAGTCACGGTGCTGTATACACAATTGTTGCGAAGATGACCCCGACTATAGGAATGTGTATAGGACATAGATCTCAAGACAAATATGCACGGTTGAGATTTATCATTAGTATCTGGATCGTAATGCTCGAGAAGGAGATACTTTTCTCCATCACATCGTTATAAACAAGACATTATGAGGCAGTCGATGTAGTGGATGAGCGGAAAAAAACGTTATAAACAAGACATTACGAGGCAGCCGATGTAGTGGACACACCCGTTGACTCTGATTACGAAATTAAATAATGTAAGACACATAAATGCGTTTAGAAAGTCAAGATGCACATCATTTGGGATATGAAGGGTCTTATATAGGCGCATTTCATGGTGACAGGAGTCAGCTCGTGCCAGTGTGGAGCATGCACCATGCGTTGAGCGAGATCCCTTGCATCGACTGAGCGGAAGAGTTAAAGATACTCTTGAAAGGACGACTCGAGCAGAGACCCTCACAGGAACAAGACGGATCAAAAGCCGCGTTGGCAATGGCAAGAGATTGTTGAGTGATGGAATATTTTATAACATGATTGTAATGACTGTGAATTGTATTCTCGTAGTAACTAATTATGTCAAACATAAACCGACACCCCTGGACAACATCGAATATTTGATGATTTTGATCCGTCATGTTCCTGTGACGGTCTCCGCTCGAGTCATCCCTTCACTGGCACGACCTCACTCCAGTTACCAAGATATGCGCCTATATAAGACCTTTCATATCCAAACGATGTGCATCTTGATTTTCTCAACGGATTCATGTTTCTTGAATTTTGTTTCCTAATGAGAGTCAACCGGTCTCCATGGATAAGGGGTTAACGACTTTCTCCGTAATCCCGTATATCCACGTGAGGAACACAGCTGCGAAAGATTCGGCAGCGGATCGCGTCGCGTCGGTTACTTACGGGGTATGTGAGCCGGTCGCTCAGAAAGCAGTTGCAAACTACTGAATATAATCTTGCCAAGAATATCAACAACAGCTGAAAAATTAATGCTGTTGTTGACTGTAACATTCTGTAAGGGATATGCAACTTTAAAAAGAAAAAAAATTCAGAGTCAACGGGTGTGTTCTGCATCGATTGCCTCGTAATGTCATGTTTGTAACGATGCACCCAGGACTCGTCGCATGTCACAGTTTGATGGAGAAAAGCAACTCCTTTTCCAGCATGACCATCCAAATACTACTAATAAATTTCTACCGTGCATGTATGTGATCAAGGGCAAGATGCCTTGGGATCTGTGTCTTACACACATCCCTATAGTCGAAGTCATCGTGCCAATAAATGTGTATACAGCACCGGGACTCAAGTTGACATCTACGACTATTTCATCAGAAGTGTGTCGCCTATTGTGATTGAAGAGCTTGTCAATCTTCAGTGTTACTGCGTCATTTACGGATACTCACGGAAACCTCAGGTCCTGTATGACATCACACTGATGTTTGACAACAGGATGTCTTCATCCGACATACAGGACCTCGCGATGGAGTTCACAGCCAGCGAACACAAGCAAGCAAGCAAGCACTGCGTCATTTACCACACTTGAACGTCTCCTGCTAAGCGGTTCATTAATGACATTGTCTTCCATTGTGAAATCTATCTACACCGTCATACATTCAAACAAACGACACTTCTTTGTTCCAACGAGGAATCCAGTATTTTAACTGGTTGCGATGATCAAGGAAAAGGAAGGTTCCCATGTATAACTGATCAGCTCGCAACACCAACACTCAACATTCACGCCCTTCTACACCTGTTATTAGAGACCAGGCATATTTCATCAAAATTACGCTTGTTTTAGATTTGAGTACATTCATTTATGACATAAACAGGGAAAATCGTGTTGGTCTCTATAATGTGAGGTAAACTATGAATAAACATTTTAAATAAATAGGGACATCTAGACTTAAAAAAGCCGTCTCTCTGGCCGAGAGGTTACAACACTTTCTCCGTAATCCCGTTTATCACGCAGAGTCTCGTAGAGGGGCGAGAGCTGGGAGCGGATTATCTGCGGGATAACTGAGCCGGCCGCTCAGAAAGCAATGGCAAACTACTGAGCGTAATATTGCCAGGAAATCAACATACAGCTGAAAGATGCTGATGTTGACAGCGATGTACTGTAAAGGATATGCAAAACATTTAATTTAATTAGACTTAGAAATATTATACCCAGGGATATAAATCATAGATTAAGCCGCAAGGGAGACAAGACCAGTTATTATGGATAAGGACAATTTTTAATCATCTTAGATGAGTGATATACGTTGAAAACAATTGTTATTAATTTTTTACAACTATATGAATTCCTTTTGAAGGTTCGTAAACTATTTTAAATATGCATTCCGATTGCTTTAGATTCGGCAGTAAGATATTCCACCAAATGGCTAATATGGAGCAACCATATTGGTATATTTGGAAAGCATTATATCACGTCTAGCTTCCGTTTACGTATACATAAAGATTGGTTGCTCTTACTGTATATTTGGCTGGCACATACGTATGTGCCTTGAAATATTATCAGTAATGGAAATAGGAGCATTATTTATGCTGCGTACTGGAAATGGATCCTTGTCACCGCCTCACGTTCACAAAATTA
>JACEFZ010000052.1:17500-28034 GCA_014155875.1 Cepaea nemoralis | reverse complement strand
TTTTGGGGTTTTTTTGGTTTTTTCTTTTAAAAAAACTTGGTTTTCCAAAAAATTTTTTTTTTTTTCATTTTGGTTTTTTTTTCCCAAACATTTTTTTCCTAAGTTTATAAGTTTTGTGTAACTTTTTTCTTCAATTGGGCGATATTTTTCTCATTAGGTTAACACATTTTCCTAAGTTTTATAAGTTTTGTGTAATTTTTTTCTTCACTTGGGCGATATTTTCTCATTAGGTTAACACATTTCCCTAAGTTTATAAGTTTTGTGTAACTTTTTTCTTCAATTGGTCGATATTTTTCTCCATTAGGTTAACACATTTTCCTAAGTTGTATAAGTTTTGTGTAACTTTTTTCTTCAATTGGGCGATATTTTTCTCATTAGGTTAACACATTTTCCTAAGTTATATAAGAATGGATGAGATATTTCTTCAATTGGCCAATATTTTCCCCATTAGGTTAACACATTTTCCTCCTTTTCATAAGTATGGTTGAGATATTTATAAGATTAGTTGTAACATGTATTTACTTGGACAATATTTTTCACATTTGGTTAATAAAGTTTCCTACATTTTAAAAGTTTGGATGCGATATTTCTTTACTTGACCAATATTTTTCATCTTTGGCTAACAAATGTTCCTACTTTAGTCGACATATTTTCCTATTTTTGTGTAAGTTTGGTCGAGATATTTCAAAACTTGGTCAATATTTTTTCCTAATTTGGGTGTATTACTTTCTTATAACGGTCGACATCTTTATAAGTTTGTCCATCGTTTCGCCTATTGTATAACTTCAGTCGACATATTTCTTGATTTTACTAGCATATTTTCTTACTTGTTATAAATTCGGATGAGATATTTCATTACTTGGTCAATGTTTTTTCACCTTTGGCTAACAAATGTTCATACATTTTATAAGTTTGGCCGAGACATCTATAAGTTTGATCGATATTTTTCCTATTTGGCTAACATGATTTCCTACTTGCCCAATATTTGTCACATTTGACGAAAAATTTTCCTACTTTTCATAAGTTTGGTCGAGATAGTTCAAAACTTGGTCAATATTTTTTTCCTAATTTGGGTAATACATTTTCTTATAACGGTCGACCTCTTTATAAGTTTGTCCATCGTTTCGCCTATTGTATAACTTCAGTCGACATATTTCTTGATTTTACTAGCATATTTTCTTACTTGTTATAAATTCGGATGAGATATTTCATTACTTGGTCAATGTTTTTTTCACCTTTGGCTAACAAATGTTCATACATTTTATAAGTTTGGCCGAGACATCTATAAGTTTGATCGATATTTTTCCTATTGTGGCTAACATGATTTCCTACTTGCCCAATATTTGTCACATTTGACGAACAATTTTCCTACTTTTCATAAGTTTGGTCGAGATATTTCCTATGTTGGTCACCTTTTTAAATTAATTTGGTTACAATTATTCCTACTTTTTATAATGTTATTTGAGACGTTTCTTATTTTGACCAACTGTTTTGTCAGTTTAGCTAACAATTTTTCCTACATTTTATAAGTTGGCCGAGACGTTTCTTATTTTGGCTAACAGTTTTGTCAGTTGGCTAACAATTTTTCCTACATTTTATAAGTTGGTCGAGATATTTCTGTATTTGGCCAACATTTTCATTAGTTTGACTAGCCTTTTTCCTATTTCTTATACGCTTGGTTGAGATATTTCTTATTTTGACCACGAGTTTTATAAGTTTGGCTAACATATTTTACTATACTTTATACGTCTGGTCGATATATTTCTATATTTGGCCAACATTTTAATAATTTGGTTAACAATTTTTTTCTTATTTGACTGTTGGAGTGGTACATAGAACCTGTACTTTTGTCAGGATGTGAAATGTGGCAATGAGGCAACACATTGAAAAACATATATTGGCATCGGAAATAGGTTTCTGCGGAAAGATGCAAAGACCCCTTTAGCCAGGCAGAAGAATTAATGAAAGTGTAAATGTCTGCTCTGAGAAGCGATAACTTTGCTGGTCAGGACAGCTGGTACGTGATATATCATGTTATATGAGACGCCTAAAATTGATCCAGGGAAGCTTGTTGTGTTCACGGGTAATATTATATGATAAATATAGCTAAACACTCGTCGGTGTATGACCCGATAGATGTTAAGTAAAAGGTACACCTCCCCCAACTGGCCTCGGTGCTCACATCTCTCCTCTATGTCTATGAGAAAGGGTTAGTCGAACACAGTGATGACTTGATTATAGTTGTGTATACTATATTCGAAACTGCCTTGTGGTATATAGAGGCCTTGGTAGTAGTAGTTTCGTGTTCTTTGCTGTTACTTGTTGACCTTAGGACGCCTCGGATATAGAAACGCTAGAGAAGGGAGACCATTTTACACTTCCGACGCCCTGTTGACGAGGGGGCAGAATCACTCCCGTACATGGTGGTCATCACGAGTTAGGTCCCCTGGTTCGATCGCCAACAGAACACCGTTTTTTTTTTTTCTGTAGTATCCCTCTTAACCACGTGTCTCGGCTGTACCCATACGCCTGTGACAGGATGCAACGCCCTCTTTGCCGGATGTAGCCGTTTCCCACCGGTCCATATACATTGTGGTATATATGTCTATCTTGTGAGATGTTGGTTTACTTCTACCACACTAATACATACGAGTAGAGACATGGAGCTTGAAATGGGGAAACAGTAGCCGTGAGCATACAAAGAAAGACAACACTGTCTGATGGAAGGTGGCTTTAAAACATTAGAACAAGAATCGCTGTGATGAAGGTTGCCTTTTGCAAGTTGGAAAACATACTGACTAATATAAAGTTGTCAACTGTAGTGAGAAATAAAAAGAGTGTTTAAGTGCTACATAGAACCTGAACTTTTGTATGACTGTGAAGCGAGGTCAGTGAGCAGACAAGTTGAAATGCCTCTAATGCCAGTGGCATTGTGGATAGTGAGACATCGTTTTTAAAAAATTCACTAGACAGCCGCATGAAATTCCCTCCAAATACTACAGGGCAACAGAATAAAACATACAACGTAGCAGACACATAGATACTATACCAGCTCTGTAAGGCAACATACTTTGATAATGTATACATAACAGCCGCTTTCCAATAATACTGCACACATCTATAAGCAGTGGTAAACCCGTATACACAGATACACGATACTATCCTACAGTAGACCCTAGCCATGTTCGCAGTGCAGCTATATAGAGGCATGTCTGAGTTGATGTGAAATATTTTTGGTTATTTTTATACCTGGATGTAATAGGCGACAATTCACAACACAGCTACGATGCGCTGACAGGGGTAACCTGTATAAACTTCACATACTGGTCAATCTATATAAACCACCCAATAACATAGTACACCATCCGTCTTCAAGCCACAAGCGTTTTCAATGTCACAAGAATAACGAACTACTGATATTTAAGATCAGAGTGGCACATGCTGATACTGTTTGTGATATCTCCTACTCATACCACCTGTTTTAACTAAATAAGGACACATACACCTAGCCCATAATCTCCAATCGGCAATTATGAGAAAAATCGAGGGTAGTGTTATTGATTTTTACTGGATGTCCCGACAATAGGTGTTAATCTTTTAATCCCCTTCCAACCTTTATATGAACATTTATTAATATTGCGAACTATTTGCAATGGCGGAGATATAAGAAATATTATTAACCTGACTTGGTCATTACGAGGACGATAATCCCCTGGATTAGTCGTTATGAGAATAAGTATTGATTTTTGGCAACAGCTGTTGAGGTCATATTCTGAATGTTAAGTTAGCTTATATTTTGTGACTCGTAGGTACAATGGTGAAATCTGCTGCCTGTGTTTTTCATCAGCGGTGGGACTTGTGGCCGCGACGACACCCACACCTTGCTGACTGGAAATCTTACCCACGACAAAGTTCCGAGATTCGAACCTGTCACTTCCACGATGTCTGGGGTACCCCTAAACATACTCCGCAACCAGCACACCACCTCTACTTTTCTAAACATAACCGGGTTAATAACAACCGAGCTCGAAATCACAACTAAGTAACCAAATATTATCAATATTTCTTCTACCACTAGACCACCCCACTGGGATTCGAACCCGATGATAGTGTTCGGAAGCGTTTATCTAGTTACGCATCCACTCACCCCACCCCTTAACAACGAATATCACAAAGTCATACCCACTAAAACCATCGACCATCTTTACACTTTCAAAGTTTTCATTTGAAGAGCTGTAACCGGTATGCTGATAGTATTTAAGGCCCAACCACTATAGATAATATAACAAACAGTCGACCCCTTTACAATAGACATATAATGAAAATATCCTTGGTCTTCTGACTACCGACGCCGTCATTATGCGTTGAATGTGTCGGTGGTATACCTCCATGCAAATATTTACCCACTTCTCCACTCGATCACCCTGGCTCTTACCAAGGAACGGGCGTAATTATCCAACCAATCCGCCCCTCGCCCACCTCTTAACAAGGATCAGAAGCAGTTATTTAGCTATTTTTACACTCACCAACCCCTTGACAACGACCTGGAGCCTTTATCTAGCAACTCCTCTGTCTCTTAGCAAGGAACCGACGCATTTACTTAGCCACTTCGCCAAACGCCCATCCCTTTAAATTGTTCGGAAGCACTTCTCTAGCTAATGCTCCCCTCATCTACTCCGTAACAACGAATAACACTAAGCCACGCCCCCTTACAACCGTTACTACAGGCCATCTTTACTTTTTTAAGGTTTTCATTTGAAGAGGTGTAATCTATATGATGATAGTTTTATAAGCCACTACGACCCACTACAGATCATATACATGCCATATATACCTTTTTACTTATTATAATTTTCATATGACACCCGGCGCGGTTCGAGACTTCGACCCACCTAACCCCACCACAGTACTCGTCAATAACCGGACTAGTGATCACTCAGCAATGACTGGCCACTTGGGTACTACAAGACACTGTTTTACTGGGGTCGACCACTCCACGCGACCGATTGGACGCGCTTGCTCCTGCGCCCGCCGCCGCGCGCCCTTGGTTGTTGTTTATTTTTTATTTTATTTTTTAAAATTAGTTAAAATATTATACACAAACTCAGTTATCTGCCCTTAGAAACATGTCTTTTATTAGAATTATCAACCCTTACATATGACCTAAGTACCTACCCTACCCAAACCGCACTGGCCCCGAACTGGATTGGGGGCAATCCAGCGAGGTCAATCCAGAAATTATAATTAGGAGCACACAGAAACCCTAACCCTAAACCCTAACCCTAAACCCTAACCCCTAACCCTAACCCTAAGCCCTAACCCCTAACCCTAACCCCTAACCCCTAACCCTAACCCCTAACCCCTAACCTTAACCCCTAACCCTAACCCCTAACCCCTAACCCCAATCCAGCTGGATTGGGGTCAATCCAGCACCACAATCCAGAAATGATAATCAAATACCCGCTAACCTACTACTGGTAAGGGGTACAACCCCTACATAAAACGACTGGACTAAAATGTTGACCTATCGTCCGTGATTTTGGGACGTAAATTAAAAGTGCAACTGAAGTCGGAGTGGGTTCACCTGATGGCGAGGGACACTGTTAATAGGAAAAGGTAATCCACACACAAAATTCAGTCTATCACTACTAGAAGTAGTGTGTATGGACTGCGATTGAGTTAAACGTGAGCGAGCGCAGTAAAAGGGAGAAAAACAAAAATAACCGTGTACAAGTTATGTAAGTTGCAAATCTTCACATCAGTTAGAAATTACTAATAGCAGACGGTAAATAGAACCTACGCATGGATAGAAAGCGCCCGTTAACTTGAAGGACATCTGACTAGAGCAGTGGTTCTCAACCGGTGGGGAATTCCCCCCCCCCCAGGGGGGAATTTTAGGGTTTCCAGGGGGGGGGGGGAATGAAGACCATTTCAAGATCGCGTTAATACAAGAACCGATTACTTGATATTGTTTTTCCCTTTATACTCTACAGTTATGTATGTCTCATCCTTCTAAAATTCATTTTATAAAGTAAGTAGACCCACAAATCATGTTTTATGGGATGTCTAGACTTGTTTTAGTATATACTATTAAATTTACCTTCCATTTTTACGTATATTGTGTAGGGGTGGGAGATTTTTAGATAGGAAATATGAAATGGGGGGATGACGTTCTGAAAATACGGTGAAAGGGGGCACGGGCCAAATTTTTTATAAGAAGGGGGAATGACGTTCTGAAAATATGGTGAAGGGGCACGGGCCAAAAAGGGTTGAGAACCACTGGACTAGAGGAAGTAAACCTTACACAACTGCATGGGAAAGTCAGACACACCGACCTATGAGATTCATAACTGTATTGACGCGCTCCCTGAAAAGAGAAACAAAGGAGATAAGCAATAAGTAAAATACCTTTTCTAACGCTGTGATTTGTATATGATGCCTAGTCCCATGTTTTAGCCTGATCGACACTTAATTAGTGAATATCACGCCATTACTGTTCAGTAACTTATTCCTGCTGCTAACTTTAGTCTATGTCGACCTGGGAGTCCTGGTTAATGAAAGAATAAATGAACGAAAAATCACCGTCTGGAACAAATAACCACCGGGCTGGTACTCAAGCGGCAGTTCATTATGGTTCATAAAAAGTGTTCTAGATCGCATTCTAAAAAGAGATTCATCAGTTGTTATCGTAAACAGGAAGACAAAAAGTCATAAACACAGGAAGGCGATTAAGCCGTGCCGTTCCTGTGGTCCTAGTTTTTTTGTTGTTTTCTAGTAATCGTTATCAGTTTGGTATCTTTATACACGTAACGATAAACACTGCGAGGGAGTGAAGCTTTAGATGCGAATCAGCCTTTACAGCCAATGAGTTAAGCAACGAAAGCAGGAAGCAGAATTAATAAGCTGCACGAGAACACGATCACAAATAATAAAACGAAGGTTGCGGCTAGAGCCTTCGTCAGCGCACATACAATAGACAGGTACTGTTACAACTATGTCAGTGTATACAACAGCTACTTAGCTGATGTTAATCCAGCATTTGTACAGGTGTTCTCCCCGCCTAGGACTTGCAGTGCAATGATAGGCTGGCAATATGTCAGCTCATTTTAACACATTGTTTTGTTAGTCAACTCAGTGGTTGGCGTTGTTAGTTTACTGTTATGACGTGGGGAGGAAGTGGGGTTGCACATAACCAGGAAGTCAGACCAGTGGACCTCTGTGACAATTCTCATGTCAGAGTAACTATTGTGCAGTGGACATGACACTCGCCTTATAACCCTTTGATTATGGGTTAATATTACATGGCGTTGTGGAAGATGGTTATACCTACGTCTTCGAACTCGGACAAGCTTTTAACAAATTAGTACTAGCAAATGTTCAAGAATGTAAGATGACTGATGTGGTTCACCCTCCAGTGTCCTTTGGTCGCGAAAGTGTGGACTTATTACTATATATCCTATATGCTAGGACGACATGGTTACAGGGTCCCTTTACCAGTTACCTCTGCTTCATAGCTAGCCCACTGGCCCTTAGTAACCACTCGTTGTTGTTCCTCCAGCGAATTCTGTGTAGCCCACGAGAACTTGTGGCTCTACTGGCGTTCTGTGCACACTGGAGTACTGTATCCGTCCCATTTGTTGTAAACAGGCATACTAGAACAGAAAGTGACAAACATAATACCCCAAATCCTGATTGGGAAACGGCGAGGCTGTTAGTGTAATTGATGGGGGACTTCGCTGATAATATAATTAGCGCTGCCGGGTGAGGATTTATGATTGCGATAGTCGTCCGCTAGCAGAGGAAAAGACAGGCCACTTATACCTCAGTGCATTCAGAAATTAAAATGTGATGTTCCTATATCATCACAGACTCATTGGAGGTTCCTGCCTCGTTAATATTTCAATTTAAAATGCAGATATCACGTTCCATCCATCATGTGCCATGCCGGTAAGCGTGGGCGGTCATGTTCTGCCATCTCACTCGATCAACAGAGTCGTGGATCAGTTCCGTGTTTCTGTCTCGACCATGCCACAAGGCCAAGCCATCCAGATACTTGTTTCTAGGTCTTCCCCTTGGTCTGTTCCCCTCGATCTTACCAGTTGTCACCAAGTTCTCCAAATCATTTCTTCTCATAACATGCCCAAAAAATTGTGACTGTCTACGTCTAATGTCTCTGATCAGTTTACGATCTTCATTTGTTTCTTGAAGGACTTGTTCATTGGTCTTTCTGGCTGTCCATGGTATTCTTTGCATTTTCCTCAGAAACCACATTTCTGATATCACGTTAGAAGAGGCATATTTCGGGCGACTGATGTGGTTACATAAACCGACTTATCGCCGCATGCGGAGTTTGGACCAAGAGTGATACGGTTTTGAAGAATTGCTTCATAGTAAGATCTAAGCACATATGGGTCGAACTTTGCAATGGACGTGTGGTTTCTGAGACGATTATCTTGGACGACCAGAGTAAATATTGACGATTGGTTGGACGAGGCTAATGAAACTTGAACAGTGTATATAACTACAAAAAGGAGACGCACTGTTTGCGTATATATTGAGAATAGAGACATTAAAGAACATGAAGATGACTAAGAAGATTACTGGTGAAAGAGTCGGAGGCAGAACAAGAGCAATGATGCCTGATAGCCTAAGACGGTGTAACTGGGAATGTCAGCAGTAGAATTGAGCCAGTTCACCAATTACTGATATGTGTGGAGAAACATGAGCGCCTACACCATTTGACAGGACACATGTTGATGATGATATGCAGACTTCTGTAACAGATGCTGACGTGCAAAATGTCTTAAAGGTAGAAAGTAACCCCTGACTTGACCAGGTGTGGGACGATTAGTGATGTGGAAGGTATGAAGTTTTTACAAAAGAATGACACGATTGTTGACTGAACGGAAAACGTTCTGAGAGATTAGGATGATCCTGGAGTAGGCCTCACAGAATTAAGTGGATCTAACTGTGTCAAGACAATGGTAAACATTATAACTTGAACAATACGAGACCAAAGACTTTAGTCACCAGCAAGTGGCACAACTAATTGTCATGATTTGTCTTGTCATTCAACATAATCCACATTGACACATAGTCCTTGGCAAAGACATTGACACATTGTTCTTGACATAGTGGCTCTTGTATCATTTTTGTAGCGTCTTTATAAGTGTGACATTTGTAAGGTTGTTGTTTTTTGTCCACTCAGAGATGATCGTATTTATTGAGGTGGGTCATTCCAGGCCACACACATACAATATTCAAGCCGTTCAATACTATATACGGCGCCCTTATGAGTTTTATCTTGCGAAAGAAGTGTTCACAATGGTGATAACAACTGACTTCTGTATTTACACACACACACACACACACGCACACACACACGCGCGCGCGCACACACAGACACAGACACACACACACAAGTACCGTAGTGAGAACGTGATGTGGGTGTGTGAAGTATTAAGACCATCACATTTTGTTGAACTCAGTGGCTGGAGGAATAGGTGGTCAGTCTTTCCTTCCCGTAGCAAGTGGCTAGAGCTGGCATTGAACCCTTGTCCCATCTTGCTAATGGCATTGTTAGCGTAATATCCTTGCCTTGACATCAACGCGCTTGCTGAATTGTGTATTTACCTGACTGTAATTATTTGTTATGGCAAAGGCAGCCTCTTGAAAGATGGAAAACGTACTGACCAATAAAAAAGATGTTAACTGCATCGAGAACATGATTGTTGACGAGTGCTACATAGAACCTGTACTTTTTTATGGATGTGAAACGTGGACAATAAGCAAATAAGCTGAAAAACATCTAATGGTTGTGGACATGTGGTTTCTGCAGAAAATGTAAAGAATACAATGGACATACAGAAAAACCTGTGAGCAAGTCCTACAAGAAGCAAGTGAAAACCGTGAAACTGATTAGAGAAATTAGAAATTAGACAGTCAACATTTATTGGGCACGTTATGAGAAGAAATAAACTAGAGAACTTGGTGAGATTGGGGGAATAAGAATAAGGGGAAAGCAGAGAAGTAAATGTCTGGATATCTTGGCCACAGGACATAGTCGAAATAAGAACACAGAGCTTATCCACGACTGTGGTGATCGTGTGAAATGGCGAAACATTACCACCCACACATATCAGCATGGTACATGATGAAGCATTCCTTTCTGGAGGGCATAATGTACTTGTAAATAATTTGTGATGTGCTGACGACACATTTTCAAATTCGAGGGAAAATGAAACTCATCTGCAGGAAATAGCAGATTTAATTCAAGCAAAAAGTCAAAATGAAGGGCTTAGTATGAAAGCGGTAAACCTGGGTGATGGTTACCACGCGGAAAAGTACTCCAGAAAGAAATATTATTGTAAATTCAGCAATTCTGCATAAGGTTAATGAGTCCAACATAAAAAGACACTGAGAACAGTGGATGAAGGGTGTATTCAAAAGGTGAAATGTAAATTAACATATGCCAAATTAGCATCTTACAAAATAATGAATATTTTATACAACATATCTGTCATATATGTGTGGC
>JACEFZ010000052.1:0-12500 GCA_014155875.1 Cepaea nemoralis | reverse complement strand
AAATTTGCCTTACTAGTGTCGGCACATGTAACATAGTTTCTTCTTACCACTGCACTAAGGATTCTCCTTCTAAATCTTAAGTTACTCACTAACTCTAAATCACTGCTGATAGAGTTTACTACTTAAGAATACAATGTACAACCTGTGTCTAATGTTTACACATTAAATAAGTTGTTTACTAGAAGAAAAAAGAAACTCGCTGGGTTTGTCCTAATGTACAGTTTATCTATGACAATGATAACTGAATATAATATTAATTTCTTAAGGACTAATCACGTGGTTTACAACACACTGACTTACCAACTCTTCTCGGGAAATAGGCTCACAGACTAGCTAATTATAAACTAATCTAAAACATTATCGTTTTACCTTCATTATAATGAAATGCTTCACAGCACATGTTCCCCAGCAAGATGTTAGGTCCTCAGTTTGGTTGAGTTTCCAAACAAACTGGCTGCTGTTCTTCTGGTCCTTCTATTCTCTCTTTAATTTTCTAACGTGGTCGTAGAGAGTTGAGAAGCTACCATTTTCCGCAGGCACAGTCGGCCTTTTCTTCTGGTGGCAACGAGTTGTGGGTTGTACACTGAGGCCATGGAACCGGTTGTTGCTGCTTTTATCTCAGCTCTTTCCGTTCCAAGTTTTGGCTTTCCCTTGGACCATGAGTCTGTCCTTGTATATTTTAGGATTGTAGAAATACGGAACAGACCAGCATTGTTGCGGTGTTCACCTTTAATCTTTGTACGTAGAATAATTACAGTACTTTTATGGTTTGTGAAAAATTATATCACATATCCCCTGAAGATTGTGAAATTTAACTATTAAGTAGGGCCGTGTTCTATACTGGCCAAGACCTACTGACGCGTCCTCGTCGAGCGTCCTGGGCAACATGTCCCTTCTGGGTCCTGGCTAAAGTCAGTAGGATTGCTGATTCCTCCGAAGTAGGAGAGTGCCTGCCTGTACGACGAGGAACCACCAGTCTGCACACCAATAAGACAGACATGGGACAACGGATACTCACGCAAACCTCAGGTCCTGTATGACATCACACTGATGTTGGAGCAACAGGATGTCTTCATCCGACATACAGGACTTCACGTTGGAGCTCAAGCCAATGAACACAAGCAAGCAGGCAAGCAAGCAGGCAAGCAAGCAACTATTATGTTCTCTACAATGGCAGTCAGGTCTTTGAAGAATTGGACACGGCTTACATATCTCGGAATTATTTTCATTACAGACTTTTCTCCCAATCCGCTTCCAAAGCACCATCTTCTCGGGAATGTTGCAGAACTCTCATTTCCCTGTCTATATTTAGAAACCATCGCAAGGCAGTCTACCGACACTGGGACATTATACCTGAAGAGACATATTAGGACAGGCAGTTTACGATTAGCACGGCACATATGCATTGGCTGAAAATGGGCCTTGGTTGGATATATTTCCTCCAGACGTTTTAATTGATTGTCAATAGCAGACTCGCGCTCAACGCTGAGAGGGAATGAGGCTCTCTATAATACATATGACGTTAACAGTGCTGAGCTCAGGCTAAAACAACGCACGACCAATGTGCCATTCTATCTGTATGCCAAGCCTGATGTTTGTAAGTCCATCCTAGCCCATCGATAACATTGGCCTCTCAGTAGAAGTTCGGTGCCGTTAATTAGTTCACTTTTATGACACATTAGCACGCAATTAGACTTCTTTAAAACTGTTGTTAGGTACTGAATACAACGCATGACTTTGAAATATCTGACTCTCTAACAATTGTTCAGATATGATGTTTCGTTAATTTCCTGAACGAGTCTACTAAGTCTGGTGAATAGCCAGTGAATATTTATAGTCAATTGTCATTGAGCCTGGACAACAACAGTAAGGGTAAGTGTCCTATGCATATGTATGTGTTCTGCATATTTCCACTAGGTGTGCAAATACAAAGTACATGGTAATAATCAAATCAAACAAGAAGAGATGCATGTACTCAGCTGTAAATCAGCCTCCCACCGGGACGTATTGAATATATGATGCTAGGCCCATATTTTTATTCCATAGACCAATCAGCACAAGTTGAATGATATGGGCAATATCACTCAACCGCCTTTACTTCTCACTATATTTCCTAGTACAAATTTAAAGCTGGGTTGGAAAGGCACCCATGTCGGTTTAAAAAAAAATTTCCTTAACCTTCTCAAACTGTAATGAACGCTTAAGACGATGGTCCACAATATTTAGTTGTATCTTCCTCCACAGGACTCGGTGACTTCATAAAAATTTATCTGTGGGTGTTATGACGCCGTTTAAGCTGATGCCTGATTAGTGAAAATGTGTGTGTGTGTGTGTGTGTGTGTGTGTGTGCGTGCGTGCGTGCGTGCGTGCGTGCGTGCGTGCGTGTGTGTGTGTGTGTATAATCATCCGATTAATTTTTGACAACGCACATCATGTCTCGTTTACTTGTAATCTCATTCCTGGTTATTTATACTAATTGCTTAGGTAATTAGTTAAATTAACTAGGTAATTATACTGTGCTTAGGGGTAATAATCGCAGTTTTAAAATTGTGACATACCAAGTTCGATGTCAGCGGCATGCGATTTGGAACCTGATCTCGTTGTGTTGATTTTTCCAATGGTATGAGCGTCGGCAGTTGAAAAGTAAGGGCAGACTACTGACGGTACAATTTCCAACAAAATCACAAACAGCGAATAAAAACCAAATAACAAGGAATGTCAGTGTTGATGATTTCTCTCTCTTGTTAGTTTTGCCTTCAGGGCATCTTCAATTCTGCTTACATAGATAAACCACCCTAAATAGGGCTGCTGTAGTTTTCTTGTAGGGATTGCTTCGAAAGGCTTTGTTGTATTACTAGGTTGAAAATCCTGACTTTCCTGTCACCCGAAGAACCATCTTCGCGTGTGTCGGTCTTTGTGTCTAACGCTGCGTTTGTCCGTTATTGTTGCGATGTCTATGTTCGTTGCGTGCATGTAGTTGTGTATTTGTGCATATCTGTATTCGTGTTTCATTGTTTATGTGCTAAGCGTTCATATTATTATGTTTACTGCTATATGGATTCTCATCTCATCATGTTCCTCTTCTCCCCCGATGTGTCTCCACCTTGCCGTGGTGGGGGAGCTTGAGTGTCCCACTGACCCCAAGCGTTATTGCGATGGATATTAACTACATATTGGACAGCTCTTGGGATAGGGACCAGACTAAGAGAGACACAACCTGCTTCTCTGCAGGTAGACTGAGGATAGCAGTCTAAATCAGGCGAACGATGCCAATAATCTCAGTCCGGACATAACCTCTAAGGCTCCCAGCCGAGGTGTATGGCTGAACGTCTCTAAGCCATAAACCCTCGGAAGTGAGAGCCTGGCCGACACAAACCTACATCAAAATTGAGGTGAGGTGCTGAGCACGCTACATGCTTGGCGCAGATACTCGTTCAGTGGCTCTTAGCTGGGGGATATGAGGGATCCCAGGATGAGAGGGCCTGGTCGTTACTCGCCTCACAGACGCACGGAGGTAAGGTGCTGAGCCGGCAGCACATGTAGCCTACCTCGTGAGCGAGTACTAAAGGTGGAAAGACACCTCGGTCGCACGTTCCGTAGATAGTCTGTAACCGTACTCATGGAGTGAGAGAAGTCAAAGGTGGAAAATTGTCTCGTTCACACGAAATAGAACGCCTGTCTTGCGAATCCATTACGTGGCACCCCGAAGCAAAAGCTTGCTATGTGGAAGTCGAAATAAGAGTCTAACCATAGAGTCTCGAAAACCGAGGAATGCTAACCTCATCAAAAATGCCCGCTGAAGCCGGAAGTGCCAGCCTACGGGCGGCAAAATAAAAATGGCACTACGCAATTACGTCCGAGTGAAATGTCTTTCGTGACCGCAAAAGCTCTAACTAGTCTTCCCTTGTGCTAGGAACAGCTACCTAGTTTCCAACTGCCGCTCTTTTTCGAAACAGCTCTGACTAGGTAGTTTTTCCGAATGTCTGGTACAGCTCTGACGGACACAACGACAAGCACATGTCCGAAAAACTCGCTGAGTGGATATTGCCTGTAGAACAGTCTGGTCTGTGCGGGAACGGCCCCGGGCGAACAAAATATCCAATATATTGAAGTGAGGATTTAAAGCAGCCATGAGCAGGACGTGACGATTCCCTCGGTGAGCCCAGCACCAGGGCGCTATGTGCCGGCCCTGCAATTATGGATGCCACCCTGGATGGCGGAAAATGCCATGGACTGTCCCTGCCTTCCTTTGAGGGACGACCGTTGTCTTCGACCGTTCCAACTTAGCCAGCTGGGTTGTGGACGGTACCGCAAACAGTGAGAGTCTCCCAGGAATCCTACGTGGTTAAAAAAAGCACGATAATGCCGGTTGTTGGCCTACGGGTTTCGGCCCAACGGCGCATAACAGACACACCGCAATCACATCTGAAAAAACACTTCGGATGAACACAAAGAAGAAGAAGAAGATGTTCCTCTTGTACCTTGCGGTATCGAGGTGAAGTATAAACAGCGGGAGAGTGCCCGCTTATGGGTTTCATATATCGATAGTCCCATGGACTTGCTTCCATCGTTTACGTGGTCGGCCTCTTCCTCTGCTTCCCTCTGGTCTGTACATCATTGCCTGTTGTGGTATACTGTTAGTTGATAACATATTTGCATGGCCAAACCATTTGACTTGCTGCCCTCTAATAAAATCTATGTGGATTTAAAAAGCATAATATGAAGCACATAATTTTTGTGTGAAAGATAGCTGACTGGAAAGGCTGAATGTAAGACCGCCTCGTAACCAGGTTGTGACCCTTAGAAAAGTAAGATAGTTGGTTCGTTCGTACTCTTGTTCCTGTTTCGTGGGTTAGAGAGAGATTACAAACAGCTATAGTTGGTTAACGAAAGCAACGACCTCCTTCAAACAGATATAGGTGGACGGACACACTGTTGTATTCTTCAAAGTTGGCTTGGTAATTTGTGGCCCGACACGACGCAAAGGAAACACGTTATTACTATATCATTGCCTCGTGGGACCCCGAGGTTGGGTATAGCACACATGGGTACACCATATTAAAATCACCCTAAAAAGTTTTCTGCTATGAATCTATGATGTGATAGGGTCATCACATTCTCTAAGCCTGAATGCCCGGAGGAATCCTAGGCCAGTATTTCCGTCCCTTGGCGATGCGACGGACGCAGGCATCAAACCCTTGTCCCCGTCCCTCATAACATTATCAGTGCAGTTCCCTATCAAATACGTTAACGCGGCCGCCTTCTGGTTGTGATTAATCTGGTTTAATTCTGCCTCGGTGATTGTTACTTTGAAAGATAAGTGTCTCATTGAGACAGTGGTACAGCAATAAATGTATTTGTTATTCGGAGCGAAACAAGCAAATGGAATTAACATTGTTAGAACCTACCTAGTTACAGCCACATCTAACGGCAACATTGCTAGAACTCGCTATAGTCTGTTTACTTTTTTCTGCCCCAATATAAAATTCCATATCTCAGTAACCAACTGAGGGAAAATGATGAGATTTAACATATAACCTTATCATTATGCCCAACCAACAAAAACATTTTTGTTCTGGAGATTGTACAGCAGAATTCAAAGTTTATTTATATGCGGTATATAATTTACGGGTCAGAGATGAAGTGCACATTATTAAATGTATTACGTCTTCACACGGAAACATTAGCGTTGAATAGTTAATTTTCACGTGGGACATAGGAATGGCCTTATGGCAAGAGCCTCGCGTAATGGAACGGGGCATTACTGTAAAACAGTTTGTTAGCGAGAAATCGCTAGTTTTTCACTTAAACATCAAAGAAATGTCGCCACTTTCCATGATATAAGTCGCTTTTGGACCTATCAAAGGCATATTCCTTGGGTGGAGGTAAATATAAGACGGCAGGAACAATTTCAAAACGATGCAACAGACAGTTTTCAAAATAATTGATCGTGAATGAATGCATTCATTCTGGACAGACTATAGGTCTTAGTCAGATATGACTGAGCTACCGTATGACAGTAGACGGTACTACCTGCTTTCTGTCAGCGCTGAATGTTGGGCGGCGCTTACCAAACCCGACACCCCACATTGTGCCAACGGCTTCGGGCGGAAGAGCGCAATTGGGAGGGTACAAGCCTTATCCTGGTGCGAGGAAATGCAACCCAAAGACAAAATAGTCACGGCAGGGCAGACCAGGCCCTAAGCCTTGGTTGACAGCTGGTCTAGGATCGAAGCTCCGACAGGCGGATAGTTACGCATGCTTTGCTGATCCGGCAGCTTCTGCAGCTTGTCTTGTTTCAGATGTATAGGTGTCAACTTTCCTCTGGAGTGAACTAGGCAGGCCGAGAGAGGGATCATGCTGCATGGGCAACACATGGTTTCTTTATTTTAGCCCAGGCTTTGTGCTATGGAGAGGCAATAACTCCATCCCTGGTCTTAACCGGTCTCGGAATCAAAGCGAGAGGCAACTGTTACGGGTTATAAGTCCTTGTCAGTTGGCGTAGACATGGGGCGCCACGCGTTGCCTCTGACGGTGGGAGACACCTACAGGTGTCACTGATCAGCTACCGCCCGCCTCAAGCTGGGCAGCCCCCGGCCAATTGGGTGCTGATCCGCCACAGCCTGCCTGCTTCAATGGGTGCTTGGGGCTAGGACAAAATCTGAATCGCAGGCTGTAAAACCAATGCACCAGGTACTAATAAAAAGAATAATAGAAACCTCAAGCTACGGCTTGCAACCTGGAACGTAAGAACCATGTGTCCAGGATTTTCCACTGACTTGACAAATATTGACGATGTGAGAAAAACGGCTGTGATTGATGCTGAACTCAATCGTCTTAACATTGATATTGCTGGCCTGCAGGAGACTCGCCTCGCTGAGGAAGGGTCACTCAGGGAAAACAATTACACCTTTTTTGGAAGGGTAGAGGGCAGGCAGAAAAAAGGCAACATGGTGTGGGCTTTGCAGTGAAGAATTCGCTACTGGGAATGATTGATATCCCAGCTGGAGGTAATGAAAGATTATTATCCCTGCGCTTGGCAACCTCTTGTGGATTTGCCACCATTATCACTGCATATGCACCGACACTCGCTTCCTCTGATGATGTGAAGGATACGTTCTATGAGCAGCTAGACTCTGTGATCAAGGCAGTTCCAAAATCCGACTACATTTATATGCTCGGTGATTTCAATGCTCGTGTGGGCAAGGACTCGAGTTCATGGCCAGTGTGCCTTGGAAAATACAACATCGGTCGCATGAATGATAATGGGCAAAGGCTGCTGGAGCATTGCACTAGAAATGACCTATGTATTACAAACTCCTTTTTTAAAACAAAAGAGTTGCATAAGGTCACATGGAAACATCCAAGATCCGGCCATTGGCATCAGCTGGACTTCATTATCACACGGAGACAACATCTGAACCATACATCATTAACTCGAAGTTACCACAGTGCTGACTGTGATACAGATCATTCTTTGGTTGTTGCAAGGGTTAGACTGAGACCAAAGAGAATCTACACAGCTAAACACAAATCTAGCCCCAGGATTAATATTATTAACACTCACGATCCTGGAAAGTGCTTTGAATTTCAACAGCAACTTGAAGACGCTTTCACTGATACATCAGAAAATTGTATAGTAAATGATAAATGGAGTAAACTTAAGGAAACTATTTATAAAACAGCGGTAGGGGTTTACGGCACTGTGGATCATAAGAGGCAGGACTGGTTTGCGGCAAACAGCCAGATACTGCAGCCCTTGATTGATAAAAAGAAGATAGCTCTCTTAAGAAACAAGGAAAGACCAACGCGTAACACTCTGAGTGAGCTGAAGCAAGCAAGGAAGGATGTGCAAAAGGCTGCCAGGCAGTGTGCGAATGACTATTGGATCAAGTTATGTGAGTCCATTCAAATCGCAAGTGATAAGGGAAACATCAGAAGCATGTATGAAGGGATAAAGAAAGCCTGTGGTCCAATGATCAAACGAAGTGCACCGCTGAAAACCTTGACTGGAGAAATCATCACTGATAAGAAACAGCAGATGGATAGATGGGTAGAGCACTATTTAGAGCTTAACTTAAGTGAGACCAAACTAGCGGATGATGCCCTCAACGCCATAGAGGCCCTGCCAACTCTTGACCACCTGGACACACTTCCCACCATAACAGAAGTTAAGTGTGCTATAAATGAACTTGCATCTGGCAAGGCTCCAGGTAAGGATGCGATTCCAATAGAGATTATCAGGAGTGGGCAAGACACACTCACTCTACAGATCCACCAGCTAATAGAGCTATGCTGGCAAGAAGGACAAGTCCCACAGGATTTCAAAGATTCAAACATCATAACGCTGTACAAGAACAAGGGCGATCGGAGCGACTGTAACAACTATAGGGGTATCTCACTTCTGTGTATTGTTGGGAAAGTATTTGCCAGAATTGTTCTGCGCAGACTTCAAGTCCTGGGAGATCAAGTCTACCCCGAATCACAGTGCGGCTTCCGTCAGAACCGGTCTACCATTGATATGATATTCTCATTGCGACAGATGCAAGAAAAATGCCGGGAACAAAATCAGCCACTGTTTATTGCCTTCATCGACCTCACAAAGGCATTCGATTTGGTCAGTCGTGAGGGTCTGTTCAAAGCACTAAAGAAGATTGGCTGCCCACCAACTCTTCTGTCCATTGTGGAATCGTTCCACACAGGCATGAAGGGTATAATCAAGTTTGATGGCTCAACTTCAGAAGAGTTTGAAATCAAGAGTGGAGTTAAGCAAGGTTGTGTACTATCCCCCACCCTCTTTGGGATATACTTTTCACTTCTACTGAAATATGCCTTTCGTGATCAGGATGACGGTATATACATTCACTCACGCTCAGATGGTGGCCTCTATAATGCTCAGAGATTGAAGGCCAAGACCAAAATTAGGAGGGTACTAATCAGAGATTTGCTTTTTGCGGATGATGCTGCGATTACGACCCACTCTGAGGAAGAATTACAACATCTACTATCTGCATTCTCCAATGCTTGTTCTGAATTTGGTTTAACAATTAACAAAAAGAAGACACAGATTATGTCACAAGGTGCACATGGTGTACCATCAATCTTTATTGACGACGCCGAACTGGAGATAGTAGACCATTTTACATATCTAGGAATCAGAGGTAAATAGCAAATTATCCCTCGATCAGGAAATCAACATCAGGATTGGCAAGGCAGCAACAACAATGAACATGTTAGCAAAAAGAGTCTGGGAGAACAGGAAGCTTACTGCCAAAACAAAAGTCCTCGTCTACCAAGCCTGTGTCCTTAGTACTCTTCTTTATGGCAGTGAAACCTGGACAACTTACTCACGCCAAGAGAAACGTTTAAACAGCTTTCATATGCGGTGTCTGCGAAGAATACTTGGTATTAAGTGGCAAGACAAAATCACAAATACTGAAGTATTGGAAAGATCAGGTTGTGTGACGGTGTATTCCATGCTCAGTCTTCGTAGACTTAGATGGATAGGACATGTTAGGAGGATGGATGATGGTAGAATACCAAAGGACATCTTTTTTGGTGAATTACAGACGGGTAGGAGATCTCAGGGTCGGCCTCTACTACGATACAAAGATGTGTGTAAGCGGGACATGATTGATACAGGCATTGATAATGCACATTGGGAGCAAGTCGCCGCTGAACCTGTTGCATGGAGGGCAACTATCAGAAATGGAATAAAGACAAAGGAGAAAATGATTGCAGATAAAGCACACACAGAGCGTGAGAGTCGTAAGATGGTGCAAAATGGTGGAAATGATCATGTTTTCACATGCATCTACTGTGGGCAAACATTTGCAGCAAGAATCAGCCTTGCCAGCCACACTCGCCACCGCCATGGGTCGTAGTTATTAAGCCTTTTTGAAGCACAATGTACCAAACTATCGTCTGTCAAGACGGAAAGGTGCCAATCACATCAGGCAGAAACATTGCTAGAACTAGTTAATTATAGCCACATCAGGCGGAAATATTGCTAGCTAACATTTGCTGTCTTGATCCTCTTTACGATTATACAAATCATTGACGATTTTATTACTTGGTCCACACGTTCTGGTTTGGTTTGTTTTTTTGATTTTTGTTAAGGACCGCGTTCATTATAAAGGGATGTTTTCTTAAGTCTTTCAGACCTTAACGTTTTCGTGGGAAATATCCAAAAGAAGACAATAAACATAACGATAAAATTATTGGCATATTATTGTCGAAAACGAAACATTTACTGTGTTTTATGTTGACAGATCTAGCCAGGTTTCTTTAGTAAGTTCAAAGTAATCTTAAACGGTTTAATAACAACCCATAAGTTGCCTAATGTACATATGCTGTAGCTGAATACACATGGTTCGGTGTTTAGGCCTCATAAACTATGTGCTCCAGTCTTCTCCTATAAATAACATTCAAGCACATCGTCCGATGGAGAGCACGAACTCACACCGCCGACGAGGATCTAAACGTGAGTATACCAGAAACATATATGCTAGACATATTCTTTGGTTGTTTTCTTTTTTCTTGGTGTGGTTTTGCTTTTTAATTGTTACAACTACCTTGGTACCCGCATGCTCGCCCAGTTTAGAACTTCAAAAGGGCATTTAACGTTCGCAAAATATACTCGAAATTTTCGGTTTGTTTCATCTTGCCGAAAAGAAAAAACCACCCACTCTCTAAATAAGACACAAGACGGCCCCAATATAAATAAGGGGGTGAAGCTGATTGTAGCACATTTTTGAATATGTTTTCTGTAATGTTCTTGTTCTGATCCATAGCCAAAGTTGTGGAAGAATATTAGCGGATAAAATGCATAAATTCGAGCTCTAAAATATACAAGAGACTGAAGGGCAAATGGTAGCAATCAAAAACAAACGTTCCCAAAGGGTTTACCATGTAAGAGGAAAACCGAAAAATGATGTGAAAAATCAGACGTCAATATATAACACGAAATATTATACTACGATCACAATCAACATCACCACCTTTATTGACCCCGTCGGCATCATAAATTTCATCAACCATTAATATTTATCCTTTGTGCCATGGAACAAGATGGGGTATCTATTCTGTCTGCACCGTTTTTTATATTCCATTATTTTTACCGGTTTTTTAAGAAATTTGGAGTTTACTTTTTTTTTCGTGTGGCCATGAAAGATGGTTTCCTTTAGATAGGATTTAATTTGAGTGTATGCTTTGCCTTTGGATTGTAAAGGTTGAAATACTTAGTAAATTAATTTTTAATTTATTTTCGTTCCTGATTTTAGTTTAGGGTTAATATTAAATGTTTCTAACTCTAGCAGGGACATGAACAATTTAGGATATTCTTCCTGGACACTGGGCTGAGACTATTGGCAATAAAACACCTAAAAAATGGGAGAAAACTGACCAGTCAGATGTAAACTAACCAGCCCTTAAGTGATTGCTTAATCAGCCCTGGCAACATTTTTACATACCTCACGGAGTGTCAGCTCGAGAACCCGGTTTGCAGGTCCGCTGTATTTGGGGTTTTGGGAAAAGGAAAGGGGAGCTCTGAGACGTTCTTTTGGGGATGGCATTTTGGGACGGGTAGACAACAGACTTTAACAACTCTCACACCGATAAAGCTCTGTTCGGGCTTTACAGCCCGAAGGCCCATGCATCGGACGTTAGAGTTAAAATTTAACCTTCCAGAAAATTACAACAAACCCACAACCAGCAAGCAACATGAACCATGAATTCGTTATGGTTTTACAGATGTCCTGATCGCTTGAGTTGTAAGGCATACACTAAATAATAATAAAAATAAGATGGAAAAGGATGTCCCGGGGGGGCAGGAAGTATCCACATCAGCTAGAAATCAGGACTAGATGGCCCTAAGACACTGCACTGGCAAAAAAAAATAGTTGAGGATTACATTGGGTAAACATAATTTAAATTTCTTTGGGCGGAATCTTTCTTAAAGGGGGTAAACCTTACATGCGTGCATGTTTTATTAGAATACGCTGCCTTGTGAGCTAAAAATGTATTTCTAGACGTAAGGATTCTCAGTAAAAAGAAAGGAAGAGGAAAATGTGAAGAAGAAGTAGTGCAGTAGAAAACAAAGAATAGGAAGAAAATAGAAGACTTGTGTAATGAGATTATTAGAAAGTAAAGAGAACAGAAGAGGGAAAATTGTTAGGAACTCTTAATATATACGTTCCAAAATATCGGAATTTTAGCATGCAGAAGAGAACCCGAATAACAACTGTGATAAACCAACCAATGAAGAAATAAGGAAAGCAATGACACTCTGAAAGGAGGCGGGTGTTTAGTCAAACTTATGGTTTAAAATAATAAAAACAAAACCATGTTTCACACTGAGCGTAAATTTTACAGGCTAGACCCATATGTTACAGCCAGATGTAGTTAATATCACGCCCCCCAAAAAAAAAAACACAGAACCATTTTGTGTTAAAAAACCCGGTCCAATTTTTTTTTGGGACCCTTTTTTTTCCCCAACACAC